>OW240914.1:971304-1014751 GCA_933207985.1 Pelobates cultripes | reverse complement strand
TGCGTCATTGCAGAGCTCAGCAGTGTGGAATTTTTTTTGTGTGTCTGCTCTGACAACAGCGATGCCATTTGCAACATGTGCCAAAAGAAACTGAGTCGTGGGAAGTCCAACACCCACCTAGGTACAACTGCTTTGCGTAGGCACATGATCTCACATCACAAACGCCTATGGGATCAACACACGAGTACAAGCAGCTCGCCTACTCTAAGCCGCCAGCCTCCTCCTGGTCCAGCATCTTCAGCCACGTCAACCACTGCTGTCCTCCTTGTCCCCTCTCAACTATCCGCCACTCCGCCTCCCGCCTTGAGCAGTTCACGCTCATCTTCCATAAGTAACCTCCTCGGCTGAGTCCTTCTTCTGCTGCTGCGTCTTGCTCCACATCAACAACGGATAGGGGACGTAACAGTGATTAAACTGATAACAATAGTACTAAACACACCACTCCTATCTGGTGGCACATTAGATTGCACGCGCAGTGCCCCAAATTTGTTGTGATCTGTGAGTAAGGTAAACGGTTGTCCATACAAGTAGGTTGCAGCTTTTTGAGGGCCCACACCACCGCTATGCACTCCTTTTCAATGGCAGTGAATATACTTCACTGTGCAAAAGTTTACGGCTTAGATAAGCCCCGGGTTGCTCGCCACCATCTGCTCCGACTTGGCTCAGTACTGCTCCCAATCCAAGCATAGAAGCGTCTGTATGGACGAGAAAGTGTTTAGTTGGATCAGGAGAAGAAAGTACAGGTGATTTAATGAGCGCCGTCTTGAGCTGTTGGAAGGCCTGTTCACACTCTGGGGCCCATACTACTATCTTGGGGAGGTTTTTACACGTTCCTATATGGCACTTACTGGGCTTTAGGGTCAGTCCGACTCCCTAATCCGGTCTATAACGGCTCCTATGTGGGTCAGGTGTTCGGGCCAGGAGCTGCTAAAAATGTCTATACCATCAAGTAGGTGTGTATCAGTGTGTATCAGGGATCCTTAGGACAGGTGTCAATCCATATCTGCCAAGGACCCTATGTAGGGGGAACAGTCTCTATTCTGCTCTGTGTCAGTGTGTATCATGGTCTCTGAGGACAGGTGTCAATCCATATCTGCCAAGTGACCCGATGTAGGAGGAACAGTCCCTATTCTGCTCTGTGTCAGTGTGTATCAGGGATCCCTAGGACAGGTGTCAATCCATATCTGCCAAGTGACCCTATGTAAAAAAGGCCTGATGAGATGAGCTGCCTTGGGCTAAAATGGTCCACACGCTGCTGTATTATAACTCTGAATGCCGCTTGACTTGCGTGACTTATCCGCCACCAACTAGGGTTCAAGCCGCCAGTGTGTACTTTATAAATGGCTTTATAAAGCAGTGTGTACTTTATAAATCGCTCCACCTGCCACCCGTACAGCAACACAGTCTCCAGTTAGGAGGACCGACCAAGCATCTTCTTCCATCTGCCTGTTACAGAAATTACTGCCGTGTACACGACCACTGATAGGAGACGCGGAAGGTATTAAACTGATAAAAATGGTACTAAACACACCACTCCTATCTGGTGTCACATTAGCTTGACCGCGCAGTGCCCCAAATTTGCAGTAAGAGGACCGACCAAGCCTCTTCTTCCATCTCCCTGTTACAAAAATCAATGCGTGTACACGTCCACTGATAGGAGACGCGGAAGGTATTAAACTGATCAGAAAAATACTAAACACACCACTCCTATCTGATGGCACATTAGCTTGACCGCGCAGTGCCCCAAATTTGAATAAAGAGGACCGACCAAGCATCTTCTTCCATCTCCCTGTTACAGAAATCACTGCCATGTACACGTCCACTGATAGGAGACGCGGAAGGTATTAAACTGATAAAAATAGTACTAAACACACCACTCCTATCTGTTGTCACATTAGCTTGACCGCGCAGTGCCCCAAATTTAATGTGATCTGTGAGTAAGGTAAACGGTTGTCCATACAAGTAGGTTGCAGCTTTTTGAGGGCCCACACCACCGCCATGCACTCCTTTTCAATGGCAGTGAATATACTTCGCTGTGCAAAAGTTTACGGCTTAGATAAAATCAATGCCGTGTACACGTCCACTGATAGGAGACGCGGAAGGTATTAAACTGATCAGAACAATACTAAACACACCACTCCTTTTTTTGGTGAGGCTTTACAGGACAGAGTGCTTCTCCACGGGACATGTTAACTCACGGGCAGCTGGCTCATCAAGGAACCACAGCAGCTTTCCATGTACAGGTAAGACACGTGCAGCCGGTAAGGGTTCAGGCTCTTCTTCCTGGAGGATACGCTGCAAGCCTGTTGAACGAGGTGACCTTGCTCGGGTCCCAGGTGTACGGTTCCTAAAATGGCTGCCATATACACATCCACTGATAGGAGACGCGGAAGGTTTTAAACTGATCAGAACAATACTAAACACACCACAAATAAGGTTTCTCTCCTGTATGGCTCCTCAAATGATGCTTAAGATTAGAAGCGGCTGAAAAGCATTTCTCACACTCCGAACAAAAATATATTTTTTTAACATTCTCTCCACTTTGAACGAAATGACGTTTGGGAAGAGATTAACATAATTAAACACAGGTAGTAAAAATACAGTTTTTAGCCATACACTGTAACTTTAAAACTACACATCCCATCTTCATAATTACATATTTGGAATCAGCACACTTAAAACATAAACATAACCAAAAATCAGCCAAATCCATCCAGGGGTTAAAAAGTTAGCTGGAGGTCCCTTTATGACCGACGCAAGCACATTTTCCTGCCCAAAACAGTTCCATAGATTTGGGCTGTGAGGTCGGTCTATTTCAGGCTGAAAAAACGACTAAGTCCCATCGCCGAATGGGACTTAGGCTCTGCAGCTGTAAAACCAGTAGGGGAGAAGGTAGAGCTCAGCGGTGTTTGCGGAAATGTGTAGCCGATTTTAGTTCCATGAATTTGGCTACACATACGCTGACCTCGTTGAATGATCAAAGATGGCCGCCGCCACGTGTTCGGCAAACGAACAAAGACCTCCCAGCATTGTCAATTAAGCTGCGGTTAACCGCAGCTTCTGGGAGGTAAATTGCCTGCACACTTCCACTTCTGGGTGGTCTGCCTGTGTGGTACTTGGTTCAGTAAGCCCCATTTACTGAACCAAGTGGGAATTAACCAGGCAGGCACAAAGGGTTTGCACCAGGTCTGGGGACACAGGGGACACCGTCTTAAAGGGGCAGTGTCCCCAACAAGTCTGGGGACACGGCCTTAAAGGTGCAGTGTCCCAATCTTCCTGATGTCCCAAAAAAGGTGTTTAAAGGGCCAGCACCAGTCACATAAAGGGTCCATAAGCCCCAATATGCCCACCGACAGTCTTAAAGGGCCATACACACCAAATAAAAGTGCATACATTTTCACAATCTCCCAGGGGCCATAGTCATGCGGGAGGAGGCTGGCAAGTAGGCTTCTCCACAACCCAGGGAAGCAGGGCAATTTGCCATTTAAAGGGGCCGTTACAAATAGCAGTTTGTAACAAGGTGTCAATCCATATCTGCCAAGTGACCTGATGTAGGGGGAACAGTCCCTATTCTGCTCTGTGTCAGTGTGTATCATGGTCTCTGAGGACAGGTGTCAATCCATATCTGCCAAGTGACCCTATGTAGGGGGAACAGTCTCTATTCTGCTCTGTGTCAGTGTGTATCATGATCTCTGAGGACGGGTGTCAATCCATATCTGCCAAGTGACCCTATGTAGGAGGAACAGTCTCTATTCTGCTCTGTGTCGGTGTGTATCATGGTCTCTGAGGACAGGTGTCAATCCATATCTGCCAAGTGACCCTATGTAGGAGAACAGTCTCTATTCTGCTCTGTGTCGGTGTGTATCAGGGGCTCTGAGGACAGGTGTCAATCCATATCTGCCAAGTGACCCTATGTAGGGGGAACAGTCCCTATTCTGCTCTGTGTCAGTGTGTATCATGATCTCTGAGGACAGGTGTGAATCCATATGTCAAGGTGTCAATATGTCATGTCAGGTGTCAATCCATATCCATTGTGATTTAGGAATGTTAGGTGATTTCTGCCCTTTATGGATTAAGACCAGACTCTGCATCAACTGTGTAATTTTCCATGGGAGTTTTGCCATGGATCCCCCTCCGGCATGCCACAGTCCAGGTGTTAGTCCCCTTGAAACAACTTTTCCATCCCTATTGTGGCCAGAAATAGTCCCTGTGTGTTTTAAAATTCGCATGCCCATTGAAGTCAATGGCGGTTCGCGCGGTTCGCGAACATTTGCGGAAGTTCGCGTTCGACGTTCGCGAACCGAAAATTTCGGGTTCGCGACATCACTACTTCAGAACTTCGGCACTTTGGAAATTCGTCAATTCAGCTATTCGGAAGTATACTGTTAAGACACCCCTGGCACAAAGGAATGAAACCGCCGTTTAGTTAAGCTTCCCCTTACTCAATAATGCAGGCTCAATTCGTGTATACTTCAACTGTACGAACTGCAGCCAGGGGAATGCGCCAATCTCCCGAACGGGACCTGTACGGATGCTCCAAGTTCCCGAACAATAAATCCACGAATCGCGACTAACAGCCGAACAAATATATCCTCCAAGCGGCTTACGTTTCCAGCAATCAGTCGCTAACCGTGTGTAGTAAATCCCCCCAATAACGAGACCAAGCTCCGCATTGAGGGTAAAACAAGAACTGGCTTTACTGTGGGCTACCTGCCCGTATTTATGCAGGTCTCCCACTTGGTGGACACTCCCTTAGGGGACCAAATGGAAGACTGTAATTGAAGACAGACATATGGCACTTTAAGACATACAGGCACAAAATATTCCCATAATGCATCCTGGTTTCCTCCCCTCTGCCCTGGAGATAATTGAGAAGTAATTCAGTTATCTCCAGGACAGAGGCAAATCACCATTTTACATGAAGCATAAAAAATACATGAAAATAAATAATTCTACAACTACCGAACATATTAAATTCGTGCAACGTATCCCCAGATAGCCTGGATCTGAGTGCATATTCTTAGCGAATAGCGCTCAGATCCCATACGTACAGTTCAATCGCCATGGAGTCAAAGTCTTTTACAACCTTTCGGTATGCGATTGACTCCATGGGATGGTTATCTGGGTTAAGTCCATTCGTATAATCCAAACTCCCGAACAGGCCGGTGTTCGCATGCCTTGACGAATGAGAAGGGCGGTCTGTAGTCTCAGCGGTGTTCGGCAGAAAAAGTTTCCGTTTTTAGTTCCATAGAATCTGCGCCGAACACCGCTGGTCTTTCGCATGGTTTAAAATGGCCGCCGCCTCATGGTCGGCATACGAACGACGACCACCCTGCATTCGGTTATAATTAAGAGGTGTCTGTGGTTAACCACAACGTTCTAATTGGGATCAAGAGGTTAACCAGCAGCACACTTCTCTTCTGGGTGGCCGTCAGGTCAGTAAGGTCATTAGGTAAAAAGTCAAAAAGGCGAATAGGGGCATACGGACAGGTAATTCCACGAAAGGAAGGCAAACTAGACAAACCTGCAATATTAGTCTTACAGATGAATCTGTCACATATACAAATGTCCGAATTGACATTCGGAACTAAACAAATTGCACACGTCTAAAAAATATCCAAAGCTGATAACGGGCCTCTAAACAAAGTAAAAAGTCTTGCGGAGTTGCCATCCACTTCTCAGAAAGACTGCAAATAGACGTACTTTATCAATACTTAGATGTAGAGGGCCTCTATCTGATTGTTGTATGTCTAATCAATGACATCAAATATACCCTGGTGGATGTTTATCTCCCAAATATTACTCTGACTAGAACATTAAAAAAGATTCTGGATAAAATGGAGGAAGTTAAAGAAGCTATCTGTATAATCGCAGGAGATTTTAATTCTATTTTAGATCCAACTCTAGACAAAAAAACGCTTGAAGGTATTAAAATTAATAAATTAGTTATCAAACAAGCTAAATCTTTGAACAACATTCTAAATCAATATAACTTGTTTGATATATGGAGATTAATCCACCCTTTGGACAGGGATTATACCCATCTTTCCAAAACTCATTTCTTGATATGATCTGAGAAAACTCATAAAGGAAGTTAAAGCAATAGAGATAATAGACAATGTGTGGTCAAGATCATAGTATAATGAATATGGAAATACTAAATAGGTATCCACAACTAAATAGATCTATTTGGAAGGTTAAAGGACCACTATAGGCACCCAGACCACTTCAGCTTAATGAAGTGGTCTGGGTGCCTGGTCCAGCTAGGGTTAACCCTTTTTTTTTTTTTTAGAAACATAGCAGTTTCAAGGAAACTGCTATGTTTACACTGAGGGTTAATCCAGCCTCTAGAGCCTCTAGTGGCTGTCTCATTGACAGCCGTTAGAGGCGCTTGCGTGCTTCTCACTGTGAAAATCACAGTGAGAAGACGCCAGCGTCCATAGGAAAGCATTGTATCTACAACACTCCTTCTGCTCGTACTATTGGACCTAATATTACTGCAGATTGTAAATGCTTTTCTATGAACTGGCTGAATGCGCGCGCGGCTCCTGCAGCACATGCGCATTCAGCCGATGACGTCGCTAGGAAGGAGGAGAGGAGGAGGAAAGCTCCCCGCCCGGCGTTGGAGAAAGGTAAGATTTTAACCCCTTTCTCTCTCACGAGCACCTCGGGAGGGGATCCCTGAGGGTGGGGGCACCCTCGGGGCACTATAGTGCCAGGAAAACGAGTATGTTTTCCTGGCACTATAGTGGTCCTTTAATGATTTTCTTTTGAAATATGAAAGCAATTATGAATATTTGAAAGATAAAATACATTTTTTCTTCTTAGACAACAATCTTCAGGACACTTTCAAGGCCGTTATGCGTGGACATCTTATTAAGCTTCAGAGTAGATTTAGAAAAAAAGGTAAAAAATTATAAACTTTATGGCATATGCTTTCTACCCTGTCTAAGAGGAGCAAGCTATGGTTTCAGCTTTTAATAGCGTCATTCAAATAGGAGAATTCCAAGCCGAAATGACCAAAGCCAATATTATACCATTTCTAAAACAAGGGAAAAATCTCACAGACGTTGTAAACTATCGACCAATATCATTAATAAACGTCGATGTTAACATTTTTTGCCTCAGTTGTAGCTAACAGACTTAAACCTTTGATAAAATACCTAATTCATTTGGACCAGGTAGGTTTTGTCCCAGTCAGAAATTCTGCATCAAATGTCCGAAGGGTAGTGGACATTTTTTATTTTGCTAAAAAGAGATGTCTTCCCCTCCTGACTCTGTCACTGGATGCCGAGAAAGTCTTTGACAGTGTCGCGTGGGATTTTATGAAGGCTTCTCTGGAGAAATATGATATAACAGGTTTTTTTCACCAAAATATAACACTTGTTGGGGATAAAATCAGCCCGGGTCCTTTGATGGATGTTTGCCAACTCTACACATCAGAGCTCTGGAAATTGGAAATAAAAAGCAGAGACGTGTTCAATAACCAATTCAAATTTTATTCATACATCAGTTATATTTATACCCTGTTTTCATGGGTACGAGCATAAAGGCGTGACAATGATGTAGATTGTTTTGTACAAGTTTTAAGCAGCTGTTTCTTGTTATATCCTACGTTATATAACGCACATAAATTTGATAAAAAACAGATATTTACAAATACGAAAATCTTGAACAATTAACAAGAACATTTCAAAATCAGTATGGTCATTCTCGTAAATGATATTAGATAAATTCTTCCCAGAATCGAAGATACAATTCCAAGTTTCAATTAACCCTTATATGAACAGCTAGGATAGATAGTGAGATGGATATTTGTATCTACAACACTCCTTCTGCTCGTACTATTGGACCTAATATTACTGCAGATTGGTTCAAACTTTATAATGTCACACGACAGGGGTGTCCCCTTTCTCCCCTACTTTTTATTTTAACCATCAGCGGCTAATATCAGAGACTGCTCAGAGATAAAGGGACTAAAATTAACTTATACGCTGATGATATTCTCGTGACTACGATAGAACCTTTAAATTCCCTCGATGCTCTTATGAAAGAAATCAATGAGTTCAGTCAAGTTTCAAATTTTAAATGAAATATGTCTAAATGTATTATGATGGAATTAAATGTGGATAAACTCCACATTGAGGGGATTCACTCTCAATATCACTTTTCCTGGAAATAAAGGTGTTTTGACTGTTTGGGTGTTAAAATTGAGGGAGTGGAGACAAAAGAATATTTTGTGGATGGGCAGAATGAATACCATACGTGCATATATTTCACCCAAATGGCAATATCTGTTTCAGATGATTCCTTTAAAAATGCCAAATAGCTGGCTATTGATGATTTAAAATAGCTTTGATACATTCATTTGGAAGGGTAAGACATCAAGAATCAATAGAATGGTATTCGCAAGCAAAACAAAAAAGGGTGGAATTAATATGCCCCTGATTGGCCATATTTACAAAGTTGCCACGATAACACATATCTATAGATCCCAATTGTTTTCCTCAAGAGAAGAATCTTGGTGGCGAATTGAATGTAATTTCGCAGGGGTGAAAAATTGGAACGAAATGGGTTGGGACAATAGCTTGGTAGTTGAAAATCTAATGTATAAATGGGAAAAACTAAAAAGAAATTTTAAAATGGATAAAGCAATACCATCGTATCTCCAGATAGATATATTGAAACATTTTTTAAAGGATTTTAGCATCAAAACCTGGATAACGGCTTGGATAGGTTATGGTAAACAATTGATTCAAGGAAACAATATCAAAACTATTCCCCAACTTTGAGAGGAATCTTCCTTACCAAACCAAGAATTATTTACCTAAGACTCAACATTTTTAAATATCTATGTTCTGAGACCCTCTTTGGTTCATGGTTCCCCTTTATCAGGATTGTTTAATTATAAGGATGTCAAAAGGCCCATTTCCAAAGCCATAGATTGTATAAGATCAACCTCCCCAATTCCTGTTCCTTCAGCAATATCCAAATGGGAAAAATAATTAGGTTGTAATATCGACAAGGATAGTTGGTACAAAGCTCTTCACTATGTCACCAAAAATATACATTGTTTAAATTACGTAGAAACATTCTATAAAGTAACCAATAGGTGGTACTATGTCCCAGATAGGTTGCATAACATCTATCCAACTTATTCTAAGATTTGTTGGAGATGTAACCTAGAGGTGGGTAAGTATGAACATTTCTGGTGGAAATGTCAGGATATAAAAAGAATGTGGAATTGGATATTAGAAGATATTGGAATTAAACTTTTTAAATCTCCAACTGTAGCTTTGCTATATCTTGACTGCCCCACTCAGGAACAACTAGACCAATGCCTAATGATCCATTGTTTTATTGCAATTAAAGTATCGATTGCTCGTTCATGGAAAGACCCATTATTTTTTTTCATGAGCACATATAAAAAAACAAATTATCTTACAAATGAACATGGAGAAGAAATATACCTATATAGCCTCCCCTTTTGCAAAAAAAAATTAATAAGCTATAAAGATGGTCTTGCTATATAGAACAATGGTCCCACTCCCCTGAGTAGATGGCCAAAAATAATTTTAAATTATTAATTTCATTGAAAATCAAAATAATGATATCTAACATGGTAATCTGTGAGCTCAGACCGCCTTTTTTTTTTCTTTCTTTGTTTGTAATTGATATTTGTATAATGCATACATTACAGAATATTGATTCTTCTATTCTTTTTAATAGAAATGTACATTATCATCGGAATGTATGCTGTTGTCTTTTTATGTCAATCTTTTTTGTCAATGTAAAATAATAAATAAAAAGAATATAAAAAAAAAAAAGACTCTCTTCCTATATCTCAGTTGAGGTATAATAGCGAACCAGACGAAAGTGATAAACAGTTACAAGAAATGTTAAACAAATTTCTTATAAGGGGATATCATCCACACGTTGTGGCTATGGCTAAATCTGAAGCTTTTGAACGATGATCAGGGATTGTTCAGGATGTCAGTGCGCATCAGAAGAAGATGTTCATCCATTTCATGTTTCACATGGACAATATGAAAATTAGAAAATCCATTAAAAAGCATTCAGATATTTTAAACTCTGATAAAAATGTACTCTCAATATTTCAAGATTATCTGTGTAACGAACGCTGGTATTTCAGATACCCGTTCGTTCGCTTCCTCCCGAACTGCTAAGTATTTGTTAATTATAGCTCACAGTTCGGGTGCTGATTCGTATGTTCTCCAGAATAAAATACAGCATACAAGTAAATCCAACGAGTAATCAGACGCATACCCAAACATCAGCCTAGTGTCAGGAACCAGGAACCAGACAGAGACAGATCAAGATGCAAAAACACCTTTATTTAATAAATAACAAAGAAATAACCAAAAGCAAAGTCCAGGAGGCAAGCAGGGGTCAGTCACCAGAGCGGGTAGTCAGACGAGCCAGGATCAGGAGAACAGAGGGCAGCGGAGTCAGGAACAAGGCCAAAGTCAGGAACCAGGAGCAAACAGGAAACACAGGAACAAGGAGACTTCTGGGGGACAGGAAACCACGCAAGGGCAAGGAGGTTCTGGGATTTGCTGCTTAAATAGGCTGAAGTGATTAGCAGCAGGGTTGATTACTATTCTCAGGTGAGTAACCGTGGCAACATGCTGAAGGAGCTGATCGTTAATAACAGCTGAAACCTCAGACACTGAAAAAGGAAGGGTGGCTGTTTAAAACAGCAGAGAAACCCTGACACCTAGACTAGATGAACGGTACAACAGGAATGTTTTATTCAGGTCAGATGGCTGGCTTTTATGTAAGTCAATGGTACAATATACACACCCACAGAAGCTCCTACAACACGCCCCCTAAATTACTGAGTCACAATGACTCAACAAAAAATATAAAATATGAAAATTACATAATAATACACATAAATATTATAGGGACTCCCTTAAATGTCATATCCCCGGATAGCCTGGATCTGAGCACCCAAGTTGACAAAATAGCGCTTGGATGCCACGAATACAGCCGAATCACCACCGGGGTAAAGTTTTGACGGACTGCTCACAAGACGCTTGCACAAAATAGTTCCATAGTTTCAAGGGTAGCGGTCGGTCAATTTCGGAAGTTCCAAACCGAACAAAACCACAAACGGTTCCCCTGGCTCATTGGTAGCATTTGTTCACCGGGTTCGTGCAAACAAACCTACCAAACAGCACTCTCCTGGCTTGCCTGTGAAAAGAAGCAGGCGTTCGTGAATTTGACTGGTGTTCACGGAGTCGAGTGTCCGACTTGGAGTTCCAGACACTCTATAACCAGGTCCTGCTGCCTCTTTTCGTTCGACAAGATAGCTGCTGTTTTCGCCAGCACGTGTTGTTTAATTGTACGAAGGGCGGCTACACAGGGAGAGCACTGATTCCTGCGGTTTTCTTGAACTTAATGAGCCAGGGGGGTGGTCAGTGAACTAAAAAAAATAATGAATGGGAACCCAAGTAAGTCGTTTTCTTCACATTGTTCCCCCCAGTTACATGGAGTGGCATACCCACCCAGACCCTGCCAGGTGGGTTAGGGGATGTCCTGGGAGATCAATTATGGTTCCTACTCTGTTTGCCTGGACAACCCATTGGCGTTGCTGTTCTGTTTGCCTGACCTGTACTGCATTATGAAATTGTAGGGTTGCAATGCCAGGCTCCAGCACAGCAAACTGGGGTTATATCAAGCAACTCTTTTCAACCAGATTTGCGGTAATTGACCGTGGTTCCTAAAACGGTAATACCTGGGTCTTAGTATGGGGTAATTGACCGCGGTTCCTAAAACGGTAATACCTGGGTCTTAGTATGGGGCTGTGGCCAGTTGGCAGTCGCCTCTACCTTTGCAGGTACTGGTTGCTGTCTGCCAGAACCTACCCTATGGCCAAGATACGGTACCTCAGCCATACTGACATGGCACTTGTCGGGCTTCAAAGTGAGCCCAGCTGCCTGAATTCGCTTCAGTACCATAGCTAAGTGTTTCAGGTGGTCCTCCCATGTGCAGCTGTAGATAGCAATATCATCTAAATATGCACATGCAAAGTCCTGAAATCTCTCTAGAAGCCTGTCGGCCATCCTCTGAAAAGTAGCCGGGGCATTCTTCATCCCAAAGGGCATAACACTAAACATATATAGCCCGAATGGGGTAACCAATGCCGACTTAGCATTGGCCGCCGGCTCCAGGGAGATTTGCCAATAACCTTTACACAAATCTATGGTAGTTAAAAATGCAGACAGAATAAAAGGCGCAACAGAAATATCACTAGGAACAGGTCTTTTGAGTATGCAGCAGCCTACAAGGGGTTTTGATATAGTATAACCCCAATATAAAACATACAAAGCTAAAATAGTAGGTGCGCAAAACAAAAAAGGAGATAGCAGTAAAAAAAAAAAAAAGAGACAAATGTGAGAGCATATAAAATGTGCAAATTTCCACCAATGGGAGTACAGTGGTATATATATACAAATGCAAACAATGTAACCAAAGTGAAAAACCGCACTGTGAAAAGGTGAAAAATAATGTATCAAACAAATGAATACTTGCATTTATCCTTATTGACAGGTATCTCTGATCTAAAATACATAAAAAAAATTGTAAAACTATAATATGCAATGGTCTATAAGAAATACATTCACAATTATGGAGTGGTTGAAGTACCACTCCAAACTATCAGGCATCGGGAGGATCAGACCCTCGTGAAAGTTGGATCCAAACGTGGTATGTTGCACAAACGCACCCTCAGCCGAAAATGTGAAGTAAAAAATGCTTTATTCATAAATTAACAAATGTAGTATTAAAAAGTAACTCTCACTGTACTGGCATAGATCAAGGGCCTGGGCATTAGTAGATAAACCGTCCAAGTTCTATCTAACTGTGTCTCCCAGCTAATCGCAAACTCTCTGTACACGTGTAGTAGATACTTCCGGGTTCGGCATGCTATGCATTTCGCCCCACCTCTCTGGGCTTTCTCAAGCACGAGTGAGTTCTCCTGTAGCCGTCTTTTGTATGTTCACAGAAAGTTAATAATATCCGCCCACTATGGGCATCAAAGTACACAAAAAATGGTCGATAAAAGTCTCTTGAGCTCAATTAAAACTGACTTGTAATTTCAAATGTTATAATACGTATAAAAAGCATCATATAGGGTATTTATCAATGTATAACTCTAAATCAGAAAACTTTTGATAAATGGGACGTATTATGTAAATCCTTGCGGTCATAAAAAAACATTTAATCATGATTCAGAGACAGTCAGTTCCAAAGAATTACATACTATCCCCAGTGTGGCTAAACTGACCTAGCCACTGGGCATTGGAAAAGACTGATTGCCAGCCTCCTGCCATGTGACTATGGCCCCTGGGATGTATTACCCTTTAAAGACACCATTTCGTGTATCAGAGGCACATGGTGAGAACAATGGATGGAGCACATGGTGAGAACAATGGATGGCGGCCATTTTAACTCACAGACACTGTTTGGACTTTTCTACACGGTGCCATCTTGCCAGTATTTGGTGCACGAAGACATCGTTCAGTAGTTTTAAACTATACAACAGGGGACACATTATACAGTTATTATTTTTCATATAGCCTGTATATGTTCTGCGGAATCTGCATTAAACTGTATCTTCCAAAGTACTGGGTGAATTTTGGATATGTGGTTCACCCAGATCCCCCGGCTCCAATTATATATTTCATATTTATTTATGTGGTTATTGCATGTTTTGGGGTCCCTGTGATGTGTTTTATGAAACTGTATTTTTCCTGCTGGTGATAATTATGTTAACCCATTGTGTGCCATAATTAGATCACAAGCAGAGGGGAGGATTTTGTGTGGCAGTGTCTGTGTGTAATGTACGTGTGTTATTGGTTGTTCTGTAAAACCCTGTGGGCAGTACTAAGTTTGTGGATTGGGAATAAAAGAGGCTGTATGTGCCAGTACAGTCAGTTCCTGCTTAACCCTCAAAGTGAAGTGTCGTCTCATTATTGGGGGAGGATTTATTGTATGCTGTTCCAGTTTGACTGCTAGGAGTGTAAACCTATTCGCATGGTTTTTCCTATTCGGCTGTATACAACATTCAAATGCTTGAGAGGATTCATATGCTTCTCCGGTTCGGTGGTTGTGGTGTCTGCTGCAGTGCTTGGAGTCCTCAGGAAGCGCTAGGAGCATCCTTCAACGGAGGTACCCAGTCGGGGTGCAAGGTGATCCGTTACACCCAGTCTGGCCAATCCCTCCATTTGGAATCCTATTGTTATACACTCTCAATGTCTAATATATAGCAGGAATAGACTAGTGAATAGTATTAAGGATGTATTGAAAATATAACATAGAAATATACATATCCAGCAGTTCTTACCAAATAAGCACTTTAACAAAGATATATTGTTAAAAGGAAACACATAAAAACTAAAATATCCTTAAAAATAAAAAATTTGTAATTGTTAATTAATCAAAAAATTAACAGGGTCGAAACCTATGTTAAGGCCAGCAGGGGCTAGGGTGTCTAAATAAAATATCCATTTCATTTCTTCCTGCCCAATTTTCCTAATGTAATACCCTTCCCTCCAATCTTTAAAAACCTTTTTAATGCCTATGAATTCTAAACCTGTGGGGTCCTGATTGTGTGCATGTTTAAAATGATCGGAAAAGCTATGACTAACAACACCTTTGCGTATATTGTACACATGCTTGAGTATTCTCATGTCCGCTATACAAGAGAATACGCAAGCATGTGTACAATATAAGCAAAGGTGTTGCTACTCATAGCGTTTCCGATCATTTTAAACATGCACTTTTTTAAGAGGATGCACTTTTATAAATTAACCAGGGAACTCCCCTCGGCTGTCAATCAAGCAGCCAGGGAGGATTCCTTCCTACTTCCTTTAGCTCCCCTGAGCATGCCTGCCTCCCCCTCCCTCCCTAACAGACTTCAGACTAGCTTCAGCAGTGCATAAGCGGCCAGGCGCGCATGCACAAACATGTACGCGTGCACTTCGCAATACGCAAGTGTGCATGTGCTGGCACGCATGAGCCGGTTCACATGGGAACCAAGTCAGAGGCTTGGACACTTATTGCTCTCCTTATGGGACAACTTGGAGCTTGTTGAAGAAGGATATTTCTTCCCTTATCTTCTTTATTCTTTCTGGTGTCAGATGAAGTGAGAGAAATTTTGAATCTATCAGGAAGCCTAGAAATTGAACACTTGTGGAAGGTTGTAGCTGTGACTTTTCCCGATTGATAATCCATCTGTACTTTTCCAGAAAAATAAATTAAATCTGAACATGTTGTAGCAGAAGTTTTTCTGTGTTGGGTTTTATCAAACAGTCATCCAGATAAAGGATTATAGAGATTCCCTTTTCTCTTACAACTGCTGTAGAAGGCGTAAGAATTTTTGTGAAAACTCTTGGGGCTGATGTTAGCCCAAAGGGCTGGGCTTTGAACTGGAAATGGTAGAAGTTTTAATCCACTTTTATGGCGAATTTCAAAAATCTCCTGGATTTTACCACCATTGGGACGTGATGATAAGCGTCCTTGAGGTCTAATGTGGCCATAAAGGCCCCTCTTTGCAAAATGTGAAAAAAAATTAGTTTCCATTCGAGACTTCACAGACGGGATGATTTTGTTCAATTGCTTCAAATCTAATACTGGGCGGAACAACAGATCTTGTTTTTGTACCAAAAACAGGCGAGAATTCTTGGTTTCTGGGAACTTTTTCCACTACAGCCATTTTTTGAAATTAAATAGCTTCTGCAAGAAGAGATTCTGCCTTTTTTTTTTTTTGATAGATATGATGAAACCAGAAACTTTGTCTTCGGTTTCTCTATAAACTTCAGGGTATAATCCTCTGCAATAATACTTAAAACCCACAGATTATTTGTGGTCTTTTCCCAGGAGTGATAAAAATGTTGTAGCCTTCCTTCAACTCTCCTGACATCATAATCTCCTCTTTTTAACCTGAGGAGCGTTCGGTTTATCATCAAATGTGGTATCTTTTTGGTGTCTTGAAAACGTCTTAATCCTTATACCCATACCCTCTGTGGGTATGAAACTTTAAAGTTTTTGTAACCTGGCTTCCAATAAGGTTTGCTATCTTGAGGTAGAGTTTTTTTCGTTTAACACATTTGTCTGATGATGTATTTCAAACGTTGTTACAAACAGCTTATTTCTTTCTAGAGGCAGTTCACACAGAGCCTATTTAGAAGCAATGTGAGCCATCAAGGATCTTTACCATAAGGCTCTTTTAGATACAGATGACAAACCCATAATACGAGCTGCTAATTTGAGAATTTTGGCTGACATATCCATGATATACTTGTTTGATAACCTCAAATTCAACATACGATGTGATAGATCTTTGTCTGTACCATCAATAATACAATCTTCTAGGGCTTGTATCCAAATATTCTGGGTTTTAGCCACCGCTGCTACTGCCAATGTGGCCTTGTATTGGAAATCAGCAGATTGGTATGATCTCCTATATGATGTTTCTGCCTGCTTGTCCATGGGATCCTTTAGCCTAGACACTTCTCCAATTGGTATTGTTGGTTTTATTTTATTTTTTTAGACAATTGTGCTACCTGAATTTCTACTTTAGGTAGTTTCTCTCATTTATCTTCACCTTGAAGCTTGAAGAGGTCCTTAAAGTGTCTGCATCTTAAGGCTCTCCTGTAGCGGAACGCCAATAATAAATCCACGAATTCCGCTGGTTCAGAAACGAATCCACAGTCAAGCGCTGAAAACAACAAGGCAATATCCCCAACCTCCCAATAACCGGACGAGACACAGTTTTGGGAGTCAACTGAAATCCTTTTAATCGGCAAGACAATTTATACAAGTCCCCATGCAAGGGGTTTCCTGAGTCCCTCCCCAGGGGCACTCCCAGAGGGGACTACATGGGGGACTTACAGTACAACATATTTCTCCCATCAGGCACTGCTGCACGAGAGGGATCATCCTCCCAGAATGCACCGTTAAGGGGATTATCCCCTCGTGCAGCAGAACCGGCAATTCACCCAAAAATCTATAACTTTTAAAATACACGGTGGATTTACACGAATGGACGTTCGGTAGATAGCTGGGGTCTGGGCGCATCATTCGTGAGATTGCCGCTCAGATCCCAGCTAAAATAACCGAACGCCGCACAGAAAACACATTTCTTTCAAAACATACGAAAAGAACCGATTACTTTTAGTGAACACGGTCCTGAAACTCCCGAACGTCCTGGAGGCTCAGCGGTGTTCGTGCCGTCGAATAGCTATTGGTAATACTATGCGTTCGACAACACGGACCCGCTGAGGAACAAAGGATCCAAGATGGCCGACCGCCGCATGGTCGGTAGTCGAACGACGGCCACCCAGGAGAGCCTCTAATAACCGATTGCAACAATGTTGCAATCGGTTAACTAGCGCCACACGCCTCTAAGTGTGTGGGCTATCAGGGGATATTACGTTCGGTTCACGAACGGCTTTCTAAAGTGCCGTTCGTGAAACGAAAGAAAATCCCCATACAAAACCGCCATTTGCATTCGACTGAAACAGCAGTACAGGCAATACAGAAAATACATGAACATTTACATAAGTGTGAAGCGCGTATCTCGCCCGACCTATTGGCAACCCTTAAAGGCACAGTCTCTAGTGCTTGTCCAAGTGGCTAGGTTTGCCTCATCTCCTTTCTGGGATTTTCCATTCTCTCTGTATCAAACCAAGAAGCTTTGATAAAACCAGTAAACCGTTCTCTTTTGGTTTTGAAGATGCTTCTTCTTTAGTTGGCAATTTTTCTGTTAGATATCCGATCTCCACACTAGATGACATACTTGTAGACTCAGAAAATTCAGATGCAGAACATTCTGACACTTCTGACCTTGATAAAGATCTCCTTCTTTTGTGCATCTTTATGGTCTATTCTTGTGTTGCCACTGAAACACTAGACCTTGCCGTCTAAATAACGTCTGAGCCAGATTTTCACGAAACCAAGGAAGAAAGGATTGCATATCCTTCTGCTTGTTTTTTTTCAATAAATTCAGATAAACAAAGTGAACAAATCTTCCTCTTAGACTCGTCTGTCAGAGGAGTACCACAATCACCCCATGACAGGTGTGACAGACCTCTCTGTCCCTGGAGTTTATATTTTAATTATTAGTTTGTCGGTTTGTTCGGTCATCTTAACTTCTCCTATGTACATTCTGATTTCATTTGAAAAAACCGAACTAACTACCGAATGACCGACCACCCAGTAGTGGAGTGTGCTGCCTATTGACCCTTTTAACCTAACACTTTGGGAAACCGCAAACAACTCAACATTCTGAGCGGTCGGCTGGGTGGTTGTCGTTTGTATGCACGAACACGTGGCGGTGGCCATCTTAAACTGTTGAACGGCCAGCAGTGTTTTGTCGTCGAGTTTATGGAACGGTTTTCAGGCACTCAACCACACGAACACCGATGGGACTTCCAGTAACTTGACTTTCCTTTATATGAAAGCAGCTGCATTTGGTAGATTGAATCATCCAAACAAGAGACACTGGGAAACCACAGACACAAACAGTTATTTCATTATTTTGATGTATTTTCATACTCCCGAAAGAGCCCGGCCGCACCAGCTGAATTCATGGAACTATTCTGGGCAGGAGCCTCGCAGGCCGCTGGGCAGAAATGGGACTTCCAGCTAACTTTCGAACCCCTGAACCGATCTGGGTAATTTTTAATATGTTGTTCCCCCATATAGGGGCTATCAGGGGATGTGTGTTTTATGGGGTTCTCTTATGGTTTTGGGGTGTTTTCAAAAATGTATAAAAACTTGTCTTTTTTCGTTTGGAGATAATTGAGTTGATACAGTAATTAACTCAATTATCTCCCAAGCAGAGGAGAGGTATTGTGTACATTGTATGGGAGTGTCTCAATGTAAAACTCGTTTTTTATTGGCTTGTTAATCTTGTGTCCCTGTTCCCAACAAGGTCCACCTGGGTGTCACCCTTGTTGGGAAACCTGCATAAAAGGCCAGTGTGCCTCCATTAAAATTCAGTTCCTGATTTACCCTTGTGACGAGACCAATCTCGCCACTGTGCATTGGAGGAGCCTGGTGTCCCGCCTGCTGCCTTTAGACTATAGCCCCATGTTGAAACGCTTGATTTTCCCCTTCAAGGACACGAAAGCCGGGTCATTCGGTGCTTGCCCTGTTTGAGCAGTGATACCCCAGATAGCTATGCCATGGAGCCCATTCGTATAATGAAAGACTATGGGAAAGACTTTGGCTCCATGGCAATTGAACTGTATGTGTGTGATCTGAACGCCATTCAGTAATAATGTGCGCTCAGATCTGAGCTATCTGGGGATATGTTGAATGTACCTGTTTTATGCAATAGCTGCACAGTTATATATTTTTATGTATTTTATGGTCTTTTGCTGCCATGTGTTCAATGGAGTTTTGCCTGTGTCCTTGGAGATAATTGGATTACTTCCCACTTATCTCCAGGATAGAAGACTCTGTGGAACTGGTTTTGGGCAGAAAAGCCATGCTTCCTGTGGTCACAAAGGACTACGATCTATCTTTTGAACCACTGGACCAATTTGTATGATTTTGACGTATGTTTTTATTTGGAGTATGCTGATTCTGAAAAAGTTTTATGTGAATGTGATGCATACTTTTAAAATTATGAATAATGTGCAAAAACTGTATTTCTCTGCCTGTGATAAATACATTACCCATTGTGTAAGGTAATTGTATCAAAAGCAGAGGGGAGGATTTTGTGTGGGAGTGTCTGAGTGTATTGTACGTGTTTATTGGTTGTTTTCCAAAACCCTGTGGGTTTTCCACAACTCTGTTCTGTTCACTGCTTGACCCTCAACACGGAGCTTTGTCTCGTTCTTGGGGGGGATTTATTGTATGCTGTTCCAGTTCAACTGCTAGGAGTGGAAACCTATTATAGGTTTTTCCTATTCGGCTGTTTACGGCATTCAATGGTTTCCTGTTCGGCGAATTGGTGTCTTTGGTAGCTGCCTGTATATCTGGAAGGGGAATATCTCCTAAACGGCTTTTAACCACTTTTATGCCTGGGGGTGCCTCGTCTCGTGCTTGTAGGGAAAAGCTATACCTGCGTCAATCTCTGCTCTTGGGATTGCTCTTTGGGGTATTATAATCACTAGCTCTTCTAAGAGCTGTTCCTGTTCTGCTCTACAGCCTCCCTCTCACAACAGGAGAGAAAGGACATCTCTTGGTGGCGAAAACTCTATCGGGGTGACCGCTACAACAGGTGCTTAGATTTGGAAACCGCTTTTTAGATGCAGGAGTCACTATTTTCATCTTGTCCATTTTGTCCGGTAAAGAAGGATTAGACATATCTCAAAATTTCAAATAAATTAAATCAATAAATATATCAAATTGAAAAAAAAACTGAGATTTTTTAAAGATAGAGACTTACCAATCTCACCTGAAAAGAAATGTTGTGTGGAGGGGATGCGGGGGTGGTGACATGGCAGATCCAAACTACACAAGCTGGAGACTGATAGTAGGATCTTGCACAGCTTAAATAGGCTTAGGCAATTCAAATTTTGCGCCAATTTTAAAAGTCTGATCTGCGCAGTAGCGCAATTGGAATTTTGATTTAATACAAGGCTTACCGGGCATGCATTCCACCGCTGTGCGCAGGCGATGTGTGTCATAGACGCGACACCTAGAAGGGCCATTTTGGATTGCCGGAACATCCTCGGCTGGGTCTCCCTGGCTACCAAATTGTGTACCTCAACATTGACCGATCGCTATGTCCGTCCCCTGCTGAGACAAGGAAGAACTAACTTAAGAGGCAACAAGGAGTCCTTAAATACTGTGAGTAGGAGGGGTTTGTGGCGGAACCAACCTCACCACTATGCACAGGAGAAGCCTGGTTGCTCGCCTGCTCCCTTTAGACTATGGCCTGGCAGTTAAAACCGTTTATTTTCCCTGTAGGGAGAAGAAAACAGACGGGACCACGTGTTGAATGCCACGTGCATTCACTTGGTCCGCACCTTAAGGGGCTTTTAGTCAGAGAGCGGTTTTGGGGGTTGCAGTCCACATACTATTTAAACCCACCTGTCTTATTTGCTTTGACCTATGGTGGTTTCTGGATTCCTTGAGTATATTCTGGTAATTGACCTTGGCTTTGTTAACCTTTTCCTGTGTTGCTTGACTGTCTGACTGATTACCGTGTACCTGGCTCTAACTAGTTCTTGTTTTGGCTCTCAGTTACCCTGACCTCGGCTCGTTACGGACTACGCTTTTATCTCTGGCTAACATTAAGTCCGGCCATTCTAAGGCCTGGTAATATGTTTATTTCCTTGTTTCGGCCCTTGATATCCTAAACTGCGTGTTGGGGTTTTGCCTCGTGACATATATGCATCTTTTGTGTTATTACATTTCTGTTGCTTTTTCCCCTTTTTTTTTCTCTATGACAAAGTAGAATTTTTTGCACTCAACAAAATAAATTTTCTGAATAATTTATGCTTTTATTGGAGTGTTAGCATACAATAATGTTGGTCACACTTTCTCCTTGATCTCTCCTGCGCAGCTCTGTGTTTTCACTGGGAGGAAGTGACTCGCAAGGTCACACTGTTAAAGGGACTCCTGCTTACAAAGGCGCACCAGGTGGCTCTTAGTGCAAGTGACACACGGTGGGCCTTCTTAGTGTGCGGCCCCGGAGTAACTGGGCCCAGGGCAGCTCCCCCGTTTGCCCTGCATTAAAGATGGCCCTGCACACGGGACTGGCAGAGGGAATGGGGTGCTATCAGAAATAGCCACATATTGCAATCGGTCTGATACATATTATCGAAACCATGTTAGTGGACGATCACCAATACCAGAGTTTTCACGTTTTTGCAAAAGAATGCCATGGTCTACTGTGTCAAAGGTCTTGGCAAAATCATCATCGACTTTTCAATATTTCTGTGAAAATCTGAACCTTTCAAACCCTCAAAACTTTTGGAAACTCATATAAATAAATTACAAACTCCCCTCAATCCACTCCCAACCCTCCACTGTCAAAGTGGATAACCAAAACCCTGCAACTTCCCTTAGATGTAGCAAATGCCTTTAACAATTATTTTGTCGGATGCTCCACCACCCTGATTTCCAAGCTAAAATATGACACGCATCCTGAAACTACAAATGTGGATCAGGCCCCCCTAAATTTGCAAAGACCCAATATAGACAAGTTCCTTTTTAGACCTGTACCTGTTAGAGTTATTAAGAGACACCTTAATAATCTAAAAATGAAAAACCAGTCTGAACCTGATCAAATCCCAGCAATGCTGTTGAAGCTCATTGCGCTGTCAATTGCTAAACCCGTCGCAACTCTAATTAACGAATCCTTGGTGTCTGGATAAATACCCAAATTTTGGAAGACTGCAAGAGTAGTGCCTATCCATAAAATCGCCCAATATTATTGCTCCCAGTATTGTTAATAATCTTAGAAAAATGTGTCTATACTACAACTGCCCTCTTAAAAGTTTGCAATGACAACCAAACTGGCATGGAACACGGAGACCTAACTGGAGATATTTTCCTTGATTTTGCAAAGGCCTTTTACACAGTAGACCACAACATTCTACTGCACAAACTCAAAAACTCCGGTACTGGGGATTGTCTGCTAACCTGGTTTCAATCATATGTATCGGATCGCTCACAATATGTGTCCATTTCTAACAGCGACTCCCTCCCTCTCCCAGTCACATGTGGTGTTCCCCAATGTTCCATTATAGCCCCCCTACTATTTACATTATTTAGAAATGATCTGCCTAATGTCTGCAAATCCTCAAATGTACACATGTACGCAGATGACACGGTAATCTATGCGAGCAAACCCGATCTACCGCAGCATGAGGCTGTGCTCCGAGACCAGTTTACAGAGGTAGAAAAGTGGATTGCAAAAAACAAACACTGACAAAACTGTCACAATGATCTTTGGAACAGTACCTAAATTACACAAATTACACAATTCCCACCTATCCATCAAAACAAATTCAAATGGCACACTGACCGCAGTCCACTCTTTCAAATACTTGGGTATGTTGTTAGACACCAATCTATCTTTTGGCCTGCACATAGAAAAACTTGCATCTAATCTTCATCCAAAACTAGGTGCCCTGTACAGAAACAAATCCTACCTAAGCCCTACAGTAAAGGAAAAGATTGTACAGCAAATGCTGATGCCAATCATTGATTATGGGGATGTAGTATATGCATCTGCATCGCAATCCCACATTAATAAACTCAACACATTGTATAACTCGTTCTGCCGATTTGTGCTACAATGTAATTACAGGACCCACCATTGTGACATGCTAAAAGAACTAAACTGGCTGTCGCTGGAATCCAGACGCACCCTTCATCTTTCCAGCCTTGTGTTTAAGAGCTTTTCTGGGAAACTCCCACCCTGCAAGAAATAAACTAAAATTGTGTAGTACTCCTTTAAGGAGTACTTCCAATTGACTGGTATCGATATAACGGACACACCAAAACCAAATATACCTATAAGCTTATATAGAGAGGATACAAGCAGGGGTTAGCAAATATCAAAGCAAAGCACACGGAGTATGAAATAAGCAACAAAGTATCGTGGCAAAACTAATGTTGCGATTAAACTTTATTACCGTTTGCCAAAAAATGATACAGTTGCCTCAGTGCACTTTAAAAGTAGAGCTGCTAATCCCTATATAATTATAGGAGACGGCTTCGAGGCAATTGGACAGCAATGTTTATTTGTTCTTGGTGTTGGAACATTACAGAAGCCGAAACAAATGATATAGCCCTATTCGAGCAGTCATCCCAATAATGGAGGTGTAATATATGGGAGAAAAAGGTAATGTTACCTCCCTTATAAACACCTGTGATAAATGAGCAGGGCAGATAGAGGAAATAGTAGGGAACATAAACGAAATTCTCCCTTAGCATATGAGGGTAACTCAGTGTAATAGCCCATAAGCCATGAAATGTCTATCTGAGTACTATACTGCTAAAGGCACTGCTATTCTGATTCCCTACAAACTCCTTATAACACCTTCGTGGGTATTCTATGCTAAGACTAGCACTAGGAGGAGTGTCCCTATCTACAAACTACCTGCTCAAAATCCTACTCCAAATGATACGATGATATAATCAACTATAAAAATAAAAGAAAATTAAACAAAATAATAAGTGCGGTAAGGATTCCCTTAGGTGCATCATGAGTGCTCAAGCGAAGTGTAGGGATATCCTAAAGAAGACCCGACGCGCGTTTCGGAGTTCGAGACTCCTTCGTCCAGGGAAATTTTCATTTTATTCTCATTCCAGGGAAATTTTCATTTTATTCTCATTAAACTCCCACCCTACCTGAGCAGAATGCTCTACTCGGCTGTTCCCACCTCCTATAATCTCCTATCCAGTACCAGCACTTTATTTAGTTTACCTCAATACAAAAAGAAAGCGGCCCAATCCTTTTCCTACAGAGCACCGCAATTAAGAAAAGACCTTCCGCACACTTTAAAATCTTCCTCAAGCCTAAAATCCTTTAAGAAATCCCTCTCTACATACCTCAAAACAGAATGCACCTGTCATGGTTGATCATATATTTCTTACCTGTTCCATGTTAAATTTTGTATATATTGTGTATTAATATTGTTTTTGTATTTTGTTGTACCTAATGTAACAATGCAATGATTTGTGGACCCAGGACATACTTGAAAAAGAGAGAAATCTCAATGTATCTTTCGCGGTAAAATATTTCATAAATAAATAATTTTTCATTACTTACTGAGGCGCCTGGGAGGAACTTGTCCTATTTCTTTATAGAGAATACCCCATACTGGGAGTTTGTGCATAAAAAGCTGAGTGTGGCACAATAAAATTTAGTTGACTCCCAGAACTATGTGTCGTTTAGTTGCCTGGGGGGGGAAAGGGCTATAATCACTACAGCACTTCTTACAGCTTCGAGGAAGAAACAGCTGAAATACCTAGTCAGGGTATCGGAGCTCGGCTACAGCCACCATCACAGGAAATGCGTGGGTACCGGTGGCTTGGTTACAGGATTACAAGGTTAAAAGACAGGAAAGGATACCAGGGATTTGGGTTTGCAGTGTGAACCCTCAGATCTTTGGGATAGCCTTGGAATTACTTTATCAGTGCTCTGTTCAGGACACCCATTTTGCGCTTTTCCATTTAATAAAGAGTAATACTTGAAAACGAGAGAAATCTCAGGGTGTCCATTCTGGTCAAATATTTTATAAATAAATTTGGAGGCTCCTCTGGTTTGCGCTAGTTTTTGAGTTATAATTAATGTAGTGTTGATGGGTAGAGGTGCATTAAGATGACCCTAGTTAAAGATCACCCCGCCCCCCTTAAATATTATGTAGAGAAAATCTTAAGAAAAGCTCATAAAACAAGGAGGAGTTATGTTTCACTGTTGCCAGCTGAGGGGAGACAGGTGCCATGAACTAAATAAAACTTTGAGAAGGAAGATGGCTTGCCCACGAGGGACAATCTTCTCTCCCCCCACCCCCACAAACACCAATAGAGCAATCACCATCTGGGGTTATGCTAGCTTTACATGAAAGATTGCACATACGGAATAGCAAATCGATGTATTTATTGTCACTGCCTCTTTTAAAAGGGATTTATTAATACAGTGAGCACTAGGTGTTCACGTTGGTGGTGCTGAGACTACTGATGTACTTACCTTAGACATGACAAAAGGAAATTAGAATCCCTGCTGACTATAACCCAGGAGGCACTTTTAACACGGCTGTGTGTACTGGGTCGTCAGGTAAAGAGAGGCTGGACACTCAGGGTTGGCCTGTTGAGCATAACATAAAGCTGTAAACCTGAAAAACCGAGAAACCATCCACATCCAGTAGGACAGGAAAAAGACTGAAGTAACTCCCTTGTAGGCGGTGATTTAGAATTTAATTTCCTGTCCTAAACCACCAAGTGGGCAGAAATCACCCTATAGTAAAACTGAGCTGGATTAGCCAGGAAATACACATTATACCTAGTTAAACACAATCTGCAACATTTTGTGTGCTACTTTGTACAAGAAATGGAATACAATTGATCACAATGACTTTATTAAGCAAATGTGGAAGGAAGGTTATGAAGAGAGATTATGGATGAAAAAAGCCAGAAAAGAAACCTTTCCAATAATTCAGACTCCTGTTAGGGCCTCAATAAAACTCGATGATCTACATATGTCGCAGTTATTTGTGATAAAAGCGCTGGTTTTGTCCATGCTGCATGAAGGGCAGGCGGGGGGTCTGCTGAGGGGACGCCTGATAGGCTGACTGTGAAAAGAAAGAGATATACAATCAGTTCTTGGAAATCAGTATTGGTTATTGAAGAAAGAGAACCCCGGTGCTGGTGTCAAACAGTGAGGGAAGATGATGCCTAAAAGGAACAAAGGGGAAAGAAGGCATGGAAGAAATATATTCATACATTCTGTCATTTTCCATTCCTGCCTGTTACACAGGGGAGCTATAACGTACGATTCCTCCCAGCTGTTCAAAACGTGCGGAAACAAAAGCTCCCAGAAACATCTTGTCTGACAGAATAAGGACAGCTTTTCTCCTAATAGATAAATGGTCAACGTGTATAGTAACATCAAACTCACAAATCAAATCATATTGTCATTCTGGGTGCCATCCAACTGTCTGGAATGAGAGCCAATGTCTTCCACAAGTAAAAAAGTCTTGGCTCCTCCTTGTACAGATTGAGCTAAGATTCCACACCCCAGATGTTCTCCTTCCAAAGTTGTAATCCTCAGACATTGAATATCCCCAGATAATCTCCTCACCAGTCCAAGCAATGCACAGTTCAAATATTCTCTGATCCGATTCACAGGTCCCCATGTGTAACTGGATAGTCCCGGACTAGCGAGGATGGTCCCTGGGACATGGACCATAATCTGGGGAGGAGGTTGTCTTAAGACCCTCCATAATCCACATGAACAGAGGCATCTGTTACATTCTACTACCCTTGAAGCATGTCTGGGCGACATGCTGGCTTGTTCTTACAGAGCTGGCTTGTTCTTACAGAGCTTGCAATCTTTTGGGAGAAAAACTTTAACCCCTTTAGGAGAGAGGCAACTGTCCACCCTCTAAAGAATAAGTTTTTAGTTTAATCGCACAACTAAGAATGAATAAAAAGTTAAAAATGGGGGAAAAAGAAAAAAATATTTTCACAATTTTGCTCCTAATAATTTGCAACAAAAGAAAATAATTCAAAATAAATTAATTTATTAGTCCAGATTATTAAATGGCCCACATATCTAGATACTAAAACATTACTGGTAGTCAACACTAACCCTATACCAAACCCACCCTACAAACCCCTATGCTTACACTAACCCTATACCAAACCCACCCTATAACCCCTATGCTTACACTAACCCTATACCAAACCCACCCTACAACCCCTATGCTTACACTAACCCTATACCAAACCCACCCTACAACCCCTATGCTTACACTAACCCTATACCAAACCCACCCTACAACCCCTATGCTTACACTAACCCTATACCAAACCCACCCTACAACCCCTATTCTTACACTAACCCTATACCAAACCCACCCTACAACCCCTATTCTTACACTAACCCTATACCAAACCCACCCTATAACCCCTATGCTTACACTAACCCTATACCAAACCCACCCTACAAACCCTATGCTTACACTAACCCTATACTCAAACCCAATTCTTATAACCCCTATGCTTACACTAACCCTATATACCAAACCCACCCCTGGCCAACCCCTATGCTTACACCTGCTAACCCTATACCAAACCCACCCTACAAACCCCTATGCTTACACTAAATCTCTATACCAAACTCCAACCTATAACCCCTATGCTTACACTAACCCTATACCAAACCCACCCTATAACCCCTATGCTTACACTAACCCTATACCAAACCCACCCTACAACCCCTATGCTTACACTAACCCTATACCAAACCCACCCTATAACCCCTATGCTTACACTAACCCTATACCAAACCCACCCTATAACCCCTATGCTTACACTAACCCTATACCAAACGCACCTTACAAGCCCTATGCTTACACTAACCCTATACCAAACCCACCCTATAACCCCTATTCTTACACTAACCCTATACCAAACCCACCCTATAACCCCTATGCTTACACTAACCCACCCTACAAACCCTATGCTTACACTAACCCTATACCAAACCCACCCTATAACCCCTATGCTTACACTAACCCTATACTAAACCCACCCTACAACCCCTATGCTTACACTAACCCTATACCAAACCCACCCTATAACCCCTATTCTTACACTAACCCTATACCAAACCCACCCTATAACCCCTATGCTTACACTAACCCTATACCAAACCCACCCTACAAACCCTATGCTTACACCAACCCTATACCAAACCCACCCTATAACCCCTATGCTTACACTAACCCTATACCAAACCCACCCTATAACCCCTATGCTTACACTAACCCTATACCAAACCCACCCTATAACCCCTATGCTTACACTAACCCTATACCAAAACTCCACCTCTACAAACCCTCTATGCTATTACCTTCCAACCCCATACCAAACCCACCCTATAACCCCTCTCTATGCTTACACTAACCCTATACCAAAACTCCAATTCTACAACCTCCCCTATGCTTACACTAACCCTATACCAAACCCCCCCTACAACCCCTATGCTTACACTAACCCTATACCAAACCCACCCTACAACCCCTATGCTTACACTAACCCTATACCAAACCCACCCTATAGCCCCTATGCTTACACTAACCCTATACCAAACCCACCCTATAACCAATATGCTTACACTAACCCTATACCAAACACACCCTATAACCCCTATGCTTACACTAACCCTATACCAAACCCACCCTATAACCCCTATGCTTACACCAACCCTATACCAAACCCACCCTATAACCCCTATGCTTACACTAACCCTATACCAAACCCACCCTATAACCCCTATGCTTACACTAACCCTATACCAAACCCACCCTATAACCCCTATTCTTACACTAACCCTATACCAAACTAACCCTATACCAAACCCACCCTATAACCTCTATGCTTACACTAACCCTATACCAAACCCACCCTACAAACCCTATACCAAACCCACCTTATAACCCCTATGCTTACACTAACCCTATACCAAACCCACCCTACAACCCCTATGCTTACACTAACCCTATACTTACACTAACCCTATACCAAACCCACCCTACAACCCCTATGCTTACACTAACCCTATACCAAACCCACCCTATAACCCCTATGCTTACACTAACCCTATACCAAACCCACAACCCCTATGCTTACACTAACCCTATACCAAACCCACCCTATAACCCCTATGCTTACACTAACTCTATACCAAACCCACAACCCCTATGCATATACTAGCCACATACAATACACTCAGACACTCCCCAACAAAATCCTCCCCTCTGCCTGTGATTCAATTACCTTACACAATGGGTAATGTAATTATAACAAGCAGAGAAATAAAATTTTTCCACATTATTCATAACTTGAAAAGTATGCATCACATTCACATAAACTTACATTTCCAGAATCTGCATACTCCAAATACAAACATACGTCAAAATCATCCAAATTGGTCCAGTGGTTCAAAAGATAGATCGTAGTCCTTTGTGACCACAGGAAGCATGGCTTTTCTGCCCAAAACCAGTTCCACAGAGTCTTCTATCCTAGAGATAATTGGGAAGTAATCCAATTATCTCCAAGGACAGAGGCAAAACTCCATTGAACACATGGCAGCAAAAGACAAAACACATAAAAACATAACACTGTGCAGCCATTGCATAAAACAGGTACATTCAACATATCCCCAGATAGCTCAGATCTGAGTGCACATTATTACTGAATGGCGCTCAGAGCACACACATACAGTTCAATTGCCATGGAGCCAAAGTCTTTCATTATACAAATGGGCTCCATGGCATAGCTTTCTAGGGTATCACCGCTCAAACAGGGCAAGCACTATCGTGTCTTCGCAGGGGAAAATCACGCGTTTCAACATGGGGCCATAGTCTAAAGGCTACAGGCGAGGAACCAGGCTTCTCCAATGCAATGTGGTCTCGTCACAAACCCCTATACTTACACTAACCCTATACCAAACCTACAACCCCTATGCTTACACTAACCCTATACCAAACCCACCCTATAACCCCTATGCTTACACTAACCCTATACCTAACCTACACCCCTATGCTTACACGAACCTTAACCCAGTATTAAAGTAACATTCTAAGCACCAAAATAACTAACCTAATGAATCTGTTTTGGGGTATACAGTTGTAATAATAAAAAAAAAAAAATGATTCAACCCCCATTGAAAATCTGTTTATTGTCAATATTTACAGACTTTCAATCTTTTGCAATAAACAAATCAAACAAAAGAAATTATAATAGCTCAACACAATGAATGCTTCAAGTACTTTCCCCAAATTCAACTGAAGTGCAACGTATAATGACTTCTTCAGTCTCAAAATTATTCAACCCCTTCATGGCCACCATCTTCAGTACTTAGTAGATCATCCTTTTGCTGATATGACTTGCTGCAAATGAGAAGCATAGTCAGACACCAGGTTCTGGCAGCGTTCCTGAGGAATCTTATTCCATTGCTCATGAGCAATGGCCTCCAGTTCAGTAACATTCTTGGGTTTGCATGATGTCTTCTTCAAATCCCACCAGAGATTTTCTATGGGGTTCAAGTCAGGTGACTGTGGTGGCCACTGTAGGATCTCCGGGACTTCTTCAACAACCAAGCCTTGGTGGAAGTTGAGCTATCCTTGGAATTATTGTCTTGTTGGATGGTCCAGTGATTCCCAAGCTTCAGGTTCCTTACAGACGGCATGACGTTTTCTCCTAGGATTTCCTGATACGTCAATGAATTGATATTGCCTTCCACATGCTGAAGGCTTCCAGTGCCAGAGGATGCAAAGCAGCCCCAGAGCATCACCGAGCCACCACCACGCTTAACTGTAGGCATATGCTTCATTTGTCTTCCTCCAGACAAATACTGCTGATCCATTGGGCCAAAATGTTCCAGTTTTGTTTTATCGCTCCACAGAACAGAATCCCAAAATGTAAGTGGCTTATTTATATGATTTTTAGCATATTGGAGCGGACTTTTCATGTGCTTTTGGGTCAGTAGTGGTGTACGTCTTGGAATTCTGGCATGGAAACATTCTGTGTTTAGTACCCTGTGCCTGTTGCCACCAAGTCTTGCTGCAGGTCTATTGCAGTCACTCCAAGGTTTTTTACAACCTGCCTTCTCAGAAATCTGGTTGTAGCCATTGATAGCATCCTTTTTCAGTCCTGTCCAGGTAGTGTAACCGCTGTTCCTTCAACTTTGAACTTAAAACTATCCTTCCAAAGGTGTCTCTAGGAACATTCAGTGCCATCGCTATCTTTTTGTATCCTGTCCTTTGTTTGTGCAGGGCGATGATCTCTTCTCTTAACTTTGTGGACCATTCTTTTGACTTGCCCATATTCCTAACAATCAAACGTGACACTCACCAAACCCCTAGCAAGTTCAGGTATTTCAAGTGATCCAGTTCAAGCACACCGTGATTGTTCACACCACTTTCCAGTAATAAAGTGAGAACACCAAGTCCAAAGGAGTAGTTAGTCTTTTGCATATTGTCAAAGCACTTCTGAAAAGATGAAGGCTAGGAGGTAAGGAATCTGGATGATATCCCTCCTACCATACAGATCATGGGTCTTTCATCGTCACAGAAATACCATGAACCGATGAGCCTGACACCATCAGGGATAGACAGTTTCTGGATCTTTTCTTCTCATTGCATTCTACTAAAGCAAGTGGATCCACGGTACGACGTTGGGAGCAATTTCGAGTCCTGGCAGCCGAGAGGAAGAAACTCTCTCTCAGAAGAGATAAAAAGATGGAAACAAATTCTCAGTTATGGAAATACAGGAAGTAATGTTTGTCATTTCCGTGGCAACGCACACCTGCGAAAAGCAACCAAATCACCATACACTGCGGGTGTGCAAGCCTGTCAGAATGATAAACTCCACAATGAAGGCAGTAAAACAAAGAATGAGAACTGGAAGGGAGCTGCGAGGGTTAAAACAACAACTGCAAGTCCAAAATAATGAGACAACATCTAGAATGTATGGTATCCACACAGGTTCTCTGTTGACCTCTTTAGGAGTGGGAGGAGCAGGACTCAGATGGTGAGACCTTACCTTGCTGGGTTGCATGGGAACGGCAATCTGTGGCGCAGGGAGGAGAGTTTGTGCTGGATGGAGAGCCTGGGGGTGCATGGGACGAAGGGTGGACTGTAAAAAGATAGACAGGGAGCTAAGCGCTAGGATAGGACATAACAGAACCATAAAACAATGCTATTCATGACACCATACTCACAGAGTCCGTGAATCCAGACTGCTGGTTGGCATGTTCCAGCTGCTTCTGGAGGGGAATCCCACTACTGGCCGGCATGAACCCTGACAGGAAGAAAGGCAGATAGACAAAGTTACAATCTGAGACCATCCATCATGGAGACAAACCGTAAGATGGCCAACGCCACAAACCTGGGTGGGCTCCGGGGTAATGGCTGTGCACAGTGTACCCAGGCTGCTGATGAGGAAGGTACTGCATGGTCTGGAACGCAGAAGCCCCTAAAGAGGAGGAAAAAAAAAGAAAACTAAAAGATAGAATGAGTATCCGAAGGAGTCAGCTTGTACTAAGAGCTCACTGACCTCTGATTGGTTGACTTCCAGCATAGTTCACAGGCACAGCCTGACCCGCACCAAAACTGTGCTGTGGTTGGCTTACAGTGTATGGACTGTGACTGGATTGGCTGGTTTGGTACTGACCATGCTCGGCAGCCGTTGGACTGAAGGATGGCTGAGAGGAGTAATGGCGGCTCTGGAATGAGATAGAGGGGGGGGGGCAGGGGGTAGTTTGTAACTGGGGATCATGGAATGTAAAGTAAAGACGTACTGTGAAGAATAAATTATTGGAACAGAGCGAGGGCGCGCGCGAGGCAGGAACAGAGCGAGGGCGCGCGCGAGGCAGGAACAGAGCGAGGGCGCGCGCGAGGCAGGAACAGAGCGAGGGCGCGCCCGAGGCAGGAACAGAGCGAGGGCAGGCAAGAGGCAGGAACAGAGCAAGGCAGGAACAGAGCAAGGCAGGAACAGAGCGAGCGCGAGCAAGGCAGGAACAGAGCGAGGGCGCGCGCGAGGCAGGAACAGAGCGAGGGCGCGCCCGAGGCAGGAACAGAGCGAGGGCAGGCAAGAGGCAGGAACAGAGCAAGGCAGGAACAGAGCAAGGCAGGAACAGAGCGAGCGCGAGCAAGGCAGGAACAGAGCGAGCGCGAGCAAGGCAGGAACAGAGCGAGCGCGAGCAAGGCAGGAACAGAGCGAGCGCGAGCAAGGCAGGAACAGAGCGAGCGCGAGCAAGGCAGGAACAGAGCGAGCGCGAGCAAGGCAGGAACAGAGCGAGCGCGAGCAAGGCAGGAACAGAGCGAGCGAGAGCAAGGCAGGAACAGAGCGAGCGAGAGCAAGGCAGGAACAGAGAGAGCGAGAGCAAGGCAGGAACAGAGAGAGCGAGAGCAAGGCAGGAACAGAGAGAGCGAGTGCAAGGCAGCAACTCCAATAGGGAGCTTATCTTATTACTCCGAAAATTTATTTTTGCGTAATTGGCAAGAGAAGGGCATCGAACTAATATTCTAACTGTACAACTTTAATGGTATTAGGCCGTTTTACGATATACAGTTGGAATAGATTTTCACCTGAGAGTGAAACAGTTTTACACAGAGAAAAGTGAAAGGGTTAACAGGAGGAGACAAGTGGCTTTGGTAAATTGAAACAGATGAAACTTCTATCATTATGCTACGAAAGTTTGATAGAGGCGGGTAGGCCTATTAAATTACCCTACATGATTAAATGGAAAAAGGAATTGAATTGCACCACTGACCTAGCATTGTCTTGACCATATTGAAGCTACGAATAAAATTTGGATGAGGTGGTATTTAACGCCTCAGTTCCTCTCTAACACGTATGCAGGGATAACACCAGCATGTTGGAGATGTAATTTGGAAATGGGCTCCATGAGCCATGTTTTCTGGAGTTGCACATATCTTTCTGTTTATTGGAATTCAATTAAAAGTTTGATTAAATAAATAGAGGGCGGAGCACGAAATTCCACTGCTACCGGCCACTTATCTTTAGCACATAAGGGGACACGGATTATTCATAGCAGCTAAAATATGCATTGCTGCGATGTGGAAAAGCAAAAGAACGCAGAATGAGCAGGAGCCCAGCGAGTGAGAGACTTACTGTGATGACAGGAGGTCCAAACATCTGCTTAGCACGATCAGCCATGAGGGAGCTGTGCCGAGAATGAGCTCCTGGGCTGCCTGAGAAAGGAAGTTAAGAGGACAGAATTAAAACTAGATGAACAAGAAAAATTCAGCTACACTTTAAGTTCAGCTTAAATTGTAAATATGGATATCAGGGAGAACAGGCTGGATGCAGCGCTTCATAGCAAAACTCTGATCTACCTGCACTTATTGCAGACTATGCTCGGTGGTAGAATACACTCAGAGAAAGGCTGGGCTAGGGGGAGCGGCCCGCCTCGCACATCGCCAAGGAAGGGGGAGCGGCCCGCCTCGCACATCGCCAAGGAAGGGGGAGCGGCCCGCCTCGCACATCGCCAAGGAAGGGGGAGCGGCCCGCCTCGCACATCGCTAAGGAAGGGGAGCGGCCCGCCGACATCGCCAAGGAAGGGGAGCGGCCCGCTTCGCATATCGCCAAGGAAGGGGAGCTGCCCGCCGCACACGCTAAGGAACGGGAGCTGCCCGCCTCGCACATCAGCTACAAGGAAGGGGGGGGAGCGCCCGCCAAGACAACGCCAAGGAAGGGGAGCGCCGCACAACGCCAAGGAAGGGGGGAGCTGCCCGCCGCATCGCCAAGGGAGCGCCCGCCGCATATCGCCAAGGAAGGGGAGCGGCCCTACCGCATTACCGCCAAGGAAAGGGGGAGCTGCCCGCCGCACATCGCTGGGCGAAGGGGGGAGCAGCCCGCCGCATTACATCGCCATGAAGTTGGGAGCGCCCACCAAGACATCGCCATGAAGGGGATGCCCGCCGCACAACGCCAAGGTAGGGGGAGCGGCCCGCCTCGCACATCGCCAAGGAAGGGGGAGCGGCCCGCCTCGCACATCGCCAAGGAAGGGGGAGCGGCCCGCCTCGCACATCGCCAAGGAAGGGGGAGCGGCCCGCCTCGCACATCGCCAAGGAAGGGGGAGCGGCCCGCCTCGCACATCGCCAAGGAAGGGGGAACAGCCCGCCTTCCATATTGAGGTAGACCGTTTGTCTTGTGATACACCTACTGTATGTATTGCAGTTTGTCTTGCCTAATGAGGAAGCAATTATTTTTTCTTGGTAATTTAACAGAACCACAGCTCTGCCACTATGCAGAGGCATATTTTTCTCATTTAACAGCTGAGGAGGCGGAGATCTCTTCAGGGATATATGACATGTGGGGGTTGTTTGTGTCATTTCGTAGGGTTTGGGGTATATAGTAATGGCTCCGGGATAATTAACATGCCGGTTAGAGATCTAGTTATCTCCCAGACTCAGAGATGCACGGGTGGGATTTACATTGTTCAAGCCATGGACCACGGGGTTGTGTGTATAAAAGTGTCCCTGATTTTCAATAAACCAGTTCTTATTCATCCTTCGCCAAGTCTCTACTAGTGTTTGGGTGAAACAACTATAAATCACTCAAGGTTTCCAGCAAAGTGAGGGACCCTTGACAGACACTGTTACAGGTTATGTCTGAAATGGTTCACAAATTTATAAGGAGGGAAGAGCTAGTGTTACATATTAATGAAGTCGGTCGGGCTTACCTTGCATGTTAATTAGATGGGTTCCAGCATGCATCACCATATTCTGTGAATAGGCAGCTGATGTGAGGGTGGTAAGGTCACTGGATCAGAAAAAAATAAAATAAAGGATCAATGCTTGCAAGTGAGTCTGGGACTACCGCCCCACAAACACCCAGCCCACTAAAGGGAGCGCTAGGCGAGTGGTCAGTGATTACATATAAAGGCAGGCCGTGGGGGCGCTAAGGAGAGGCGAGTGATCAGTGATCACATATAAAGACAGGGTGTGGGAGTGTTTACATATAAAAGGGAGGCCGTGGGAGCATTAGGGAGTGATTACATATAAAAGGGAGGCAGTGGGAGCATTAGGGAGTGATTACATATAAAAGGGAGGCCGTGGGAGCATTAGGGAGTGATTACATATAAAAGGGAGGCAGTGGGAGCGTTAGGGAGTGATTACATATAAAAGGGAGGCAGTGGGAGCGTTAGGGAGTGATTACATATAAAGGGAGGCAGTGGGAGCGATTACATATAAAGGGAGGCCGTGTGAGCGTTAGGGAGTGATTACATATAAAGGGAGGCAGTGGGAGCCTTAGGGAGTGATTACATATAAAGGGAGGCTGTGGGAGCGTTAGGGAGTGATTACATATAAAGGGAGGCAGTGGGAGCGTTAGGGAGTGATTACATATAAAGGCAGGCTGTGGGAGCGTTAGGGAGTGATTACATATAAAGGCAGGCTGTGGGAGCGTTAGGGAGTGATTACATATAAAGGGAGGCAGTGGGAGCGTTAGGGAGTGATTACATATAAAGGGAGGCAGTGGGAGCGTTAGGGAGTGATTACATATAATGGGAGGCAGTGGGAGCGTTAGGGAGTGATTACATATAAAGGGAGGCAGTGGGAGCGTTAGGGAGTGATTACATATAAAGGGAGGCAGTGGGAGCGTTAGGGAGTGATTACATATAAAGGCAGGCAGTGGGAGAGTTAGGGAGTGATTACATATAAAGGCAGGCTGTGGGAGCGTTAGGGAGTGATTACATATAAAGGCAGGCTGTGGGAGCGTTAGGGAGTGATTACATATAAAGGAAGGCTGTGGGAGCGTTAGGGAGTGATTACATATAAAGGCAGGCTGTGGGAGCGTTAGGGAGTGATTACATATAAAGGGAGGCAGTGGGAGCGTTAGGGAGTGATTACATATAAAGGCAGGCCGTGGGAGCGTTAGGGAGTGATTACATATAAAGGGAGGCAGTGGGAGCGTTAGGGAGTGATTACATATAAAGGGAGGCAGTGGGAGCGTTAGGGAGTGATTACATATAAAGGGAGGCAGTGGGAGCGTTAGGGAGTGATTACATATAAAGGCAGGCAGTGTTAGGGAGTGATTACATATAAAGGGAGGCAGTTAGGGAGTGATTACATATAAAGGCAGGCTGTGGGAGCGTTAGGGAGTGATTACATATAAAGGGAGGCAGGGAGTGATTACATATAAAGGCAGGCTGTGGGAGCGTTAGGCAGTGATTACATATAAAGGCAGGCTGTGGGAGCGTTAGGGAGTGATTACATATAAAGGGAGGCCGTGGGAGCGTTAGGGAGTGATTACATATAAAGGCAGGCTGTGGGAGCGTTAGGGAGTGATTACATATAAAGGCAGGCAGTGCGAGCGTTAGGGAGTGATTACATATAAAGGGAGGCAGTGGGAGCGTTAGGGAGTGATTACATATAAAGGGAGGCCGTTAGAGAGAGGAGAGCGAGACAATAATTTCCATCCAGTGAGTTCAGTCACAGATATTAGAAGATTAGAGGATGTGGACACATAACATTCTACCATTTTCGGACCCTCTCACCTCTGTTCTTTCCTTCTCCTCTTCTCCTCCTCGTGAAGAACTTTCTTGAGCTGCAGGAAGAGTTGGTGCTTTTCTTCCTGGAGAGAATTCAGCTTCTCCTGAAGCTTCATAATCTGCAAAATGAGACAAAATAGAACAATAAACCTTGTGAGGAATGTATAGTCAATACTAATCTGATACCTATCCACCAAAAAGGACAAAACAAGATGGCCGTCATGTCCTCCTCCAACTTTGATTGGTCTGAAATTCACCTGCTCTCGGGTTTCTTCCAGAGACATCCGCTCCTCCATCTCTTTCTTTCGCCTTCTTTCCTGCTCATCACGAAGCTTCTGTTCCATCATTTTATCAACCTCTTCCTCCTCTGAGGAGATACAAAGGATACTCAACCAAATGAACAATAATCAGGCGTCTTTCACCCCATTGAATAAACATAAGTAACTATCCCACTGTGCACCTGCAGGCTGCCTGTGAGCCCCTCCCCCCTCCGTCAGGCACAGGTTCGCCGGTTGCCTCTGAGCGCTCCACCATGGTCAGGCACAGGCTCGCCGGCGGCCTCTGAGTGCCCCGCCGCCCTCCACCCCTGTCAGACACAGGTTTGCCGGTTACCTCTGAGCGCCCCACCCCCCGGCACCCGTCAGGCACAGGTTCGCCGGCTGCCTCTGAGCGCCCCACCCCTCCGGCACCCATCAGGCAAAAGTTCGCCTTCTGCCTCTGATCACTTCCCCCCCACCAGGCACAGGTTCGCCGGCTGCCTCTGAGCGCTCCACCACAGTCAGGCACAGGCTCGCCGGCTGCCTCTGAGCGCTCCACCACAGTCAGGCACAGGTTAGCCGGCTGCCTCTGAGTGCCCCACCATAGTCAGGCACAGGTTCGCCAGCCGCTTCTGAGTGCCCCGCCGCCCTCCACCCCTGTCAGACACAGGTTCGCCGGTTGCCCCACCACTTATACAAGCAAGAGAAGCAGCAGTATTTTACAACACCTTTACAACCGGCCTTGTACAAAATCCACTTCATACAGAAACAGCATCCATCTTACCTTGTCTCTTGCGTTCCCGCTCCATCATCACATGTCTGTGAAGGGCTCGAGCCATCGTGTTGGACAATTTGGGCCTTTCCAAAAGGGCCGGCATGATGGCGGCAGTAGGTGTCCTGTTGGGGAAAAAAAGCTTATTAAAGTTTGTATGTGTATCAATACAACGTCACAAAATATACTGTCACAGAAAGAGCCAATACATAGAAAAACAGAGAGAAAGTCTTCCCCTTCTATGCCTTCCTAGGCTGCACGAAAAGCCCTGCTTTTTAGCTTTCTTTACAAAGCCAAGCCTATTGTTTCAGTACATTCTGCTAATAATCCACCACAGCTGGACAAGCCAAGTAAAACAGCAGAGCAGGAGAACAGAGGAATTACCCTCGCTTCATTTCAGCAAACTTGAAGTTACCTCCAGGAAGTCCAACCCCACCCCTTTATCAACATCACTGACCAAAGATGGGTCCAATTTTAAATGGACACAGGCACATGGTGAATTGCAGTTACTTTCAGCTGCATTATCCATACAGCAGTTTAGAAAATAACATATTGGCTTTAAAATGGTGGAATTTAATGATTAGTGTGCAGCCATTGTCCCCCAAATGATTGAGCAGAAAGGGGGGTTCAGTAACAGGAATCTTATGGTTTATTAAAACCATGGACTCATGGAGTACCAGGATAGTACTGGGGCAGTAAGGAGCGGTCTCTAGGATAATGGTGCAGTAGGGATGTCTAGGTTTACTGTGGTAGTAAGGGAGTATTTTATACAAAATTGAGGGGCAGTAAAAGGGGTAAAGTGGTACAGGTAGTGTCATGGTTTATTGGGGGGCTGTTAAGGGTCTCACATAATGAGTGTTAATAGGATCTCATTGTTTATTGGGGTATTAGGTGGTCTCACAGAATACTGGGTGTCAGTGAGTGCCACATGGTTTATTGGGGGGCAGAGAGGGGTTATTAAGAAGTTTCCCAGGTGACAATAAGGGATTACTGAGGACAGCAAGTGCACTGGGTGCAGTGAGGGGGTTCTCATGGTTACTATGGTTACTGGGGGCTCTCATGGTTACTGGGGGCAGTGAGGGGGCTCTCATGGTTACTATGGTTACTGGGGCAGTGAGGGGGCTCTCATGGTTACTGGGGGCAGTGAGGGGCTCTCATAAGTTACTATAGTTTACTGGGGCAGTGAGGGGCTCTCATAGTTTTTGGGGGCAGTTGGGGGCTCTACTTGGTTACTATGGTTACTGGGGAGGGCAGTGAGGGGGCTCTCATGTTACTATGGTTACTGGGGGCGTGAGGGGAAGCTCTCTCATGGTTACTGGGGGCAGTGGGGGGCTCTCATGGTTACTATGGTTACTGGGGCAGTGAGGGGGCTCTCATGGTTACTGGGGCAGTGAGGGCTCTCATGGTTACTGGGGGACAGTGAGGGGCTCTAATGGTTACTATGGTTACTGGGGGCAGTGGGGGGCTCTCATGGATTTACTATGGTTACTGGGGGCAGTGGGGGCTCTCATGGTTACTGAGGGGGCAGTGAGGGGGCTCTCATGGTTACTATGGTTACAGGGAGCAGTGAGGGCTATCATGGTTACTGGGGGCAGTGAGGGGCTCTCATGGTTACTATGGTTACTGGGGGCAGTGATGAGGCTCTCATGGTTACTATGGTTACTGGGGGCAGTGAGGGGGCTCTCATGGTTACTGGGGGCAGTGAGGGTCTCATGGTTACTGGTTACAGGGGGCAGTGAGGGGGCTCTCATGGTTACTGGGGCAGTGAGGGCTCTCATGGTTACTGGGGGGACGTGAGGGAGACTCTCGTGGTTACCTGTGGTTACTGGGGGCAGTGAGGGGCTCACATGGTTACTATGGTTACTGGGGGCGTGAGGGGCTCTCATGGTTATGGTTACTGGGGTAGTGAGGGGCTCTCATGGTTGCTATGGTTGCTGAGGCGGTGGGGGCTCTCATTGTAGTTTACTATGGTTACTGGGGGCAGTGAGGGGCTCTCGTGGTTACTACGGTTACTGGGGGGCAGTGAGGGGGCTCTCATGGATTTACTATGGTTACTGGGGCGGTGAGGAGGTCTCATGGTTGCTATGGTTACGGGGGGCAGTGGGGGGGCTCATGGACACTATGGTTACTAGGGGCAGTGAGGGGCTCTCATGGTTACTATGTGGTTGCTACTTGGGGGCGGTGAGGGGCTCTCATGGATTTACTATGGTTACTGGGGGCAGTGAGGGGCTCTCATGGTTACTATAGTTACTGGGGGGCAGTGGGGGGCTCTCAGCCAGGGATTTACTATGGTTACTGAGGCAGTGAGGGGGCTCTGTAGTTTACTATGGTTACTGGGGGCAGTGAGGGGGCTCTCATGGTTACTATGGTTACTGGGGGCAGTGAGGGGGCTCTCATGGTTACTATGGTTACTGGGGGCAGTGAGGGGGCTCTCATGGTTACTATGGTTACTGGGGGCAGTGAGGGGGCTCTCATGGTTACTATGGTTACTGGGGGCAGTGAGGGGGCTCTCATGGTTACTATGGTTACTGGGGGGGTCTCGTGGTTGTCATGGTTACTATGGTTAGTGGGGGGGGTCTCGTGGTTGTCATGGTTACCGGCTCTCGGTCCGTAGCCCACCTTCCCCTCCCGTTCGGTGCTTGATCCGGGAAGCAGGCGGGCAGCGGCCTTTTCCGGTCTGTCACGGCTTTACATGACACTTCCTGGAGGCCGCATCGTGACGTCACTTCCGGAAACACAGCCACTTCCGCCAACCAGCGGGTCCGCAGACGTCACTTCCGGAAACACAGCCACTTCCGCCAACCAGCGGGTCGGGAGACGTCACTTCCGGACCGGGCTGTCAGCCTGGTTTCCCTGGTGACGTCGCAAAGTGCCGGTGTGCCGTAAAGCGGGGGGTGTCATGGCGGAGCTGCACCCCCGCACCGGGAAGCTGGTCACCCTGAGCAACGGAAACCGGACGGCGACCCGGAAACAACCGGCGCAGGAATTCAACCAGGGCCTCGTGCTGAGCGTCCGCCCGCTGGGCCCCGAGGAGACCTTCACCGTCCGGCTGGATAGGAAGGTGGGAATTATTATTATATTATTATATTATATACTGTATTATATACTGCCCCGGGGAGACCTACACCGTCCGGCTGGATAGGAAGGTGAGAATTATTATTATATTATTATATTATATACTGTATTATTTACTGCCCTGGGGAGACCTACACCGTCCGGCTGGATAGGAAGGTGGGAATTATTATATTATATACTGTATTATATACTGCCCCGGGGAGACCTACACCGTCCGGCTGGATAGGAAGGTGGGAATTATTATTATATTATATACTGTATTATATACTGCCCCGGGGAGACCTACACCGTCCGGCTGGATAGGGAGGTGGGAATTATTATTATATTATATACTGTATTATATACTGCCCCGGGGAGACCTACACCGTCCGGCTGGATAGGAAGGTGGGAATTATTATTATATTATATACCGTATTATATACTGCCCCGGGGAGACCTACACCGTCCGGCTGGATAGGAAGGTGGGAATTATTATTATATTATATACTGTATTATATACTGCCCCGGGGAGACCTACACCCTCCGGCTGGATAGGAAGGTGGGAATTATTATTATATTATATACCAGCTATATACTGCCCGGGAGACCTACAATCGTCCGCTGATAGAAGGTGGAATTATTATTATATTATTATATTATATACCGTATTATATACGTCTGGAGACCTTCAACGTCCGGTTGATAGGAAGGTGGAAACTATTATTATATTACATACTGCATTATATACTGCCCGGGAGACCTTCAATCAACCGCTGGATAGGAAGGAATTATTATTATATTATATACTGTATTATATACTGCCCCCGGGGAGACCTTCACCGTCCGGCTGGATAGGAAGGTGGGAATTATTATTATATTATATACTGTATTATATACTGCCCCGGGGAGACCTACACCGTCCGGCTGGATAGGAAGGTAGGAATTATTATTATATTATATACTGTATTATATACTGCCCCGGGGAGACCTACACCGTCCGGCTGGATAGGAAGGTGGGAATTATTATTATATTATTATATTATATACTGTATTATATACTGCCCCGGGGAGACCTTCACCGGCTGGATAGGAAGGTGGGAATTATTATTATATTATATACTGTATTATATACTGCCCCGGGGAGACCTTCACCGTCCGGCTGGATAGGAAGGTGGGAATTATTATTATATTATTACAGTATATACTGTATTATATACTGCCCCGGGGAGACCTACACCGTCCGGCTGGATAGGAAGGTGGGAATTATTATTATATTATTATATTATATACTGTATTATATACTGCCCCCGGGGAGACCTTCACCGTCCGGCTGGATAGGAAGGTGGGAATTATTATTATATTATATACTGTATTATATACTGCCCCGGGGAGACCTACACCGTCCGGCTGGATAGGAAGGTAGGAATTATTATTATATTATATACTGTATTATATACTGCCCCGGGGAGACCTACACCGTCCGGCTGGATAGGAAGGTGGGAATTATTATTATATTATTATATTATATACTGTATTATATACTGCCCCGGGGAGACCTTCACCGGCTGGATAGGAAGGTGGGAATTATTATTATATTATATACTGTATTATATACTG
>OW240914.1:922184-965961 GCA_933207985.1 Pelobates cultripes | reverse complement strand
ATTATTTTTATATTATATACTGTATTATATACTGCCCCGGGGAGACCTTCACCGTCCGGCTGGATAGGAAGGTGGGAATTATTATCATATTATTATATTATATACTGTATTATATACTGCCCCGGGGAGACCTTCACCGTCCGGCTGGATAGGAAGGTGGGAATTATTATTATATTATATACCGTATTATATACTGCCCCGGGGAGACCTACACCGTCCGGCTGGATAGGAAGGTGGGAATTATTATTATATTATATACTGTATTATATACTGCCCCGGGGAGACCTTCACCGTCCGGCTGGATAGGAAGGTGGGAATTATTATTATATTATATACTGTATTATATACTGCCCGGGGAGACCTACACCGTCCGGCTGGATAGGAAGGTGGGTATTATTATATTATATACTGTATTATATACTGCCCCGGGGAGACCTACACCGTCCGGCTGGATAGGAAGGTGGGAATTATTATTATATTATATACTGTATTATATAATGCCCCGGGGAGACCTTCACCGTCCGGCTGGATAGGAAGGTGGGAATTATTATTATATTATATACTGTATTATATACTGCCCCGGGGAGACCTTCACCGTCCGGCTGGATAGGAAGGTGGGAATTATTATTATATTATATACTGTATTATATACTGCCCCGGGGAGACCTACACCGTCTGGCTGGATAGGAAGGTGGGAATTATTATTATATTATATACTGTATTATATACTGCCCCGGGGAGACCTACACCGTCCGGCTGGATAGGAAGGTGGGAATTATTATTATATTATATACTGTAATATATACTGCCCCGGGGAGACCTACACCGTCCGGCTGGATAGGAAGGTGGGAATTATTATTATATTATTATATTATATACTGTATTATATACTGCCCCGGGGAGACCTACACCGTCCGGCTGGATAGGAAAGTGGGAATTATTATTATATTATATACTGCCCCGGGGAGCCCTTCACCGTCCGGCTGGATAGGAAGGTGGGAATTATTATTATATTATATACTGTATTATATACTGCCCCGGGGAGACCTACACCGTCCGGCTGGATAGGAAGGTGGGAATTATTATTATATTATATACTGTATTATATACTGCCCCGCGGAGACCTACACCGTCCGGCTGGATAGGAAGGTGGGAATTATTATTATATTATATACTGTATTATATACTGCCCCGGGGAGACCTTCACCGTCCGGCTGGATAGGAAGGTGGGAATTATTATTATATTATATACTGTATTATATACTGCCCGGGGAGACCTACACCGTCCGGCTGGATAGGAAGGTGGGTATTATTATATTATATACTGTATTATATACTGCCCCGGGGAGACCTACACCGTCCGGCTGGATAGGAAGGTGGGAATTATTATTATATTATTATATTATATACTGTATTATATACTGCCCCGGGGAGACCTACACCGTCCGGATGGATAGGAAGGTGGGAATTGTTATTATATTATTATATTATATACTGTATTATATACTGCCCCGGGGAGACCTACACCGTCCGGATGGATAGGAAGGTGGGAATTATTATTATATTATATACTGTATTATATACTGCCCCCGGGAGTCCTACACCGTCCGGCTGGATAGGAAGGTGGGAATTATTATTATATTATATACTGTATTATATACTGCCCCGGGGAGACCTACACCGTCCGGCTGGATAGGAAGGTGGGAATTATTATTATATTATATACTGTATTATATACTGCCCCGGGGAGACCTACACCGTCCGGCTGGATAGGAAGGTGGGAATATATTATTATATTATATACTGTATTATATACTGCCCCGGGGAGACCTACACCGTCGGCCTGGACTGGATAGGATAGGGTGGGAATTATTATTATATTATATACTGTATTATATACTGCCCCGGGGAGACCTACACCGTCCGGCTGGATAGGAAGGTGGGAATTATTATTATATTATTATATTATATACTGTATTATATACTGCCCCGGGGAGACCTACACCGTCCGGCTGGATAGGAAGTTGGGAATTATTATTATATTATTATATTATATACTGTTTTATATACTGCCCCGGGGAGACCTACACCGTCCGGCTGGATAGGAAGGTGGGAATTATTATTATATTATATACTGTATTATATACTGCCCCGGGGAGACCTACACCGTCCGGCTGGATAGGAAGGTGGGAATTATTATTATATTATATACTGTATTATATACTGCCCCGGGGAGACCTACACCGTCCGGCTGGATAGGAAGGTGGGAATTATTATTATATTATATACTGGATCATACACTGCCCCCGGGGAGACCTACACCGTGCGGCTGGATAGGAAGGTGGGAATTATTATTATATTATATACTGTATTATATACTGCCCCCGGGAGACCTACACCGTCCGGCTGGATAGGAAGGTGGGAATTATTATTCTATTATTATATTATATACTGTATTATATACTGCCCTGGGGAGACCTACACCGTCCGGCTGGATAGGAAGGTGGGAATTATTATATTATATACTGTATTATATACTGTACAAAAAAGTGAAGGAAGAACAACCCCGTGATGAATCAGGTTGTTCCTCTTCAAACCACCCCAAACAGATCAACGTCTAAGGAAAATAAATAAATTTTATTATTAAGAATAGGACCAAAGAAACCTAACAACTCATATATGACAGTGGACTAAAAAGTTCTAGTGGAAACAACATGTATCAATCACTGTTATATGTAGAAAATAAAACTCAAACAAAGTTAAAGCTACATATGATACTGTGAACACACATTGAACCTAACAGAAGGTCAGAGAGTGCAGATGGAATAAACTTGTATGAAAAGAGTCAATTAATGAGGAGGACCATATAAATAAAGAGGAAGTTCAAATGAACCTTCAAGCTGAAAAAGTCAGTCTCATAATAACTCCATATTATACTATGTGGTCGCCCCGGTGTGTATAAGCACTGAGTAAACTATTGATAAAAGTCCACTGAAAATAAATGAGAGAAAAGTATATTTAAACAAAAACAAATAAATCAAATTACCTAAGGACTCACAGATATAACACAATACTGTCTATAAACTGCAAGGTTCCAGTATAAATGGAAGTGGTCAAAGCACTATCCCATATAATAGTCTAAACTCAAAAAGAGTTAGTGCTGAGTATGATTGTATACATGAAACCTGCAGAAAGTCAGGAAGTGCATTTTAGTAGACTTGCATTGGAAATCGAAAGGATAGGGAAGATATTATAAGCAGAGAGGGATATAAAAAGTGGAGATGGATATAAATATAAATATAAAGTAAGCCTAAATAGGACAGACAAAACTAAATAAATCCACCTCACAGTAAATCCCTGCTAGTTAGTCGTCCCGGTATGTAAAACCGATCAACCCCAAAGTCACTATATCATAAGAGTACATTAAGGTATAACAAGTGTTAAGAATACATCGGAAAAAATAAGCCCAACGCGCGTTTCGGCGGGTAAACCGCCTTTCTCAAGAGCAAAATATAATGTATCAAAATAGTTCCCCCCCCCCCCCCCTTTTCCCATCTATATAGCCGTTACTGACCGCCCATAAGGTAGTAATCAGCTGGCAACGTCCAATCTCCTTGCTTGCCGGGATTAATCAATGCGCATGTCCCGCCAAGGTGTCCGCGCATGCGCACCAAACTTAGAAAAAAGGGGAGAGACTCTCTCATAGTCAGAAGTGCGCATGTCAAAATATCAGTGGTGAAGCAGCGCACAAAAGTGAACCGCAAACTCCCCACATACTACGTACACATAAATGAGCAGGCTGTCACAGAAGGTTCCCAGTAGATCCTAATATAGGCTAAATGCCCTTATATGAGGGTAACAAAGAAAGGGAACACATTATAGTCATCTGATCAAAACTGTGTATTTAGATACAGAACCTCCGTAGCATTCATATGTCTATTGGAGGAAGAATATCCCTACACATACAGGAGATTCATAAGGATAGGAAGGAGGAGGGGGAAATGAAAAAGAAACTAGGTCATAATAGTCTTAAAAAATAAAACAAAATATATATATTATAGACAAAAAAGTGATAAAAGTAAAGAATTTCCTTTAAAAAAAGCAATTCAAGAAAATATTTCTTTCAAAATATTTTTATTTTACACAGAGCTGGTGATAATGAGAACAGAATGGGAGGATAAGAGGGATATATATAGCCCAATAAGTCGTATATTTATATGAAGGGGGCAAAAGAAAAGCCCTCATTCAGACCCAAGGGTTGGAGGGTTTTAAGTTCATATATCCATCTAGACTCCCTCTGTCTAAGTGTTTTATCAAAATCCCCCCGTCTAGGGGTCCTTTTTACTAATTCCAATCCACAGAATTTAAGATTACTAGAGTCCCCATGATGGAATTCTTTAAGGTGTCTAGATATAGGTGTCTCAAGGCGGTTCCTAGGAGATCTTACATGTTCCATAATTCTATCTTTAAATGCTCTAAAGGTTTTCCCTACATATTTCTGTCCACAGGTACATTGGAGCAGATATACAAGGCCTTTAGTATTACAGTTAAAGAAGCTTTTAACTTTGAAGGAAACCAGTTCCTGGCTGTCACTGACAGTCTTGGAGTTCTTAAGAATAAACTTACAGGCTACACATTTACCACAGCCATATGTGCCCGTTGGTGGAGTCCCCAACCAGGTGGCACGTGGTTGTGTTCTAATAGAAAAATGGCTGGGTACCAGTAAGTCGCGAATGTTCCGTCCCCTCCTAGCTGTAATATTGGCATGTGGGCTTAGAGCCCCCTTAAGATGTACATCATTCAATAGTATGGGCCAGAATCTCTCAAGTGACTTCCGTACTTCTGGCCACCCCCTATCGAATGTTGCAATCATACGGATGATTCCAGTATCCTTCTTAGTCGTTTTATCAGTATGGTCACATAGTAGTTCACCCCTCTCTGTTTGTAATGCATTCTTATAGGCTCTTTTTAAACAGCGGTTCGGATAACCCTTCTCCTTAAAATGTTGTCGAAGTTGTTTCGCTTTTAAGATAAAGTCCTGGGTGTCACTACAGTTTCTCCGAAGACGGAGATACTGACCCACCGGAATACCCTCTTTGAGGGGTCGTGGATGGTGACTAGTCCAGTGTAGGAGGGAATTGGTTGCCGTGGGTTTTCTGAACAGTGTGGAGTGGAATGTACCATCTTGGCTAATACTGATAGTTACATCTAGAAAGTTTATAGATCGTCCTCCGAATTCAGATGTAAACCGAAGATTTTGATCATTACAGTTAAGTAGTCCTACCATATCTGAAAACTCTCGGGGGGTGCCATGCCAGACAATCAAAATGTCATCAATATAGCGACCCCACCATAGGACTTTAGGTAGATATTCTTTCAACACATCTGAATTAAAGATCTGGTATTCCCACCATCCAAGATGGAGATTCGCATATGAGGGGGCACAAGCCGTCCCCATAGCGGTTCCCCTTACTTGGTGGTATACATGGTTGTTAAATAGAAAGTAGTTGTGTGACAAAATAAACCGCAAGAGACGTAGAAGAAAAGCTGTATATAAATCATCTCTGGGGGCTTCCTGATCAAGAAAAAATCCCACATGTTCAATTCCTCTATCATGAGGTATGGAGGAGTAGAGTGATTCAACATCTAAGCTACATAATTGGACGGAGGAGGAAAATTTAAGACTCGACAGTTTATTTAAAGCTTGCTTGGTATCCCTAATATAGGAAGGTAATTTTTCAACAAAAGGTCTTAACACTCTGTCTATATACAGGCTGCCATTTTGTGTTAGATTATCAACCCCAGAAACAATTGGGCATCCTGGGGGTGTCTCTAGGTTCTTGTGAATCTTAGGTAGGCAGTAGAAGGTTGCTATTTTAGGGTGACGAGAAAAAATAAATTCAAACTCGTCACCTGATAGCAACCCCCTACTGCGACCATCCTCCAATATTTCCCTATATTTAGACAGAAAAGCATCAGTAGGGTCGTGTTTAAGGACTGCATATGTCTCAGTGTCCCTAAGGACCCGTTCGGCCATTTCCAGATATTTATCCACATCCATCAGTACGATATTTCCCCCTTTATCGGCGGGTTTGATGATGATATTAGCATCATCTTGTAAAGTTTTTAAAGCTTGTTGTTCCCGTCTAAGGAGATTATCCCTAGAATGGATGCGGAGAGATTTCAAGTTAATCTTTTCAATCTCTATTTTGGCCGCCTCTAGGAACAACTCAATGTTCCTAAAGCCCGCAAAATTGGGTGTATAGCGGCTCTTTGGTTTTAGGCCGGTACGGTTCGAGATAATATTTGAGTCATTTTCATCTAGAAGGGTTAATAGGGTAGTGAGGCATTGATAGTCTTGTGGTGCAAGTCCAAGGTCACGAGCCTTCCTTTCATTCTGAACAGAATGGAATTTATGTAGGGCCAACTTTCTAACAAAAAGATTAAGATCCCTAATCCAACCAAACTTATCAAAAGAAGGTGTGGGTACAAATGAAAGGCCCTTCCCCAAAACAGCCTCTTGATCAGTGGTCAAAGTGCGAGAGGACAGATTAATGATCCGGGACTTGCATGCTACTACCTGAGTGTCAACTAATATCTCCTCCTCCTTCCCCCTCCTCTTATGTTGCGAGTCTGGTATCTCGTTCGCTGACTCGGAAATTCCTTCCTTGCGCTGCTTCACCACTGATATTTTGACATGCGCACTTCTGACTATGAGAGAGTCTCTCCCCCTTTTTTCTAAGTTTGGTGCGCATGCGCGGACACCTTGGCGGGACATGCGCATTGATTAATCCCGGCAAGCAAGGAGATTGGACGTTGCCAGCTGATTACTACCTTATGGGCGGTCAGTAACGGCTATATAGATGGGAAAAGGGGGGGGGGGGGTGAACTATTTTGATACATTATATTTTGCTCTTGAGAAAGGCGGTTTACCCGCCGAAACGCGCGTTGGGCTTGTTTTTTCCGATGTATTCTTAACACTTGTTATACCTTAGTGTACTCTTATGATATAGTGACTTTGGGGTTGATCGGTTTTACATACCGGGACGACTAACTAGCAGGGATTTACTGTGAGGTGGATTTATTTAGTTTTGTCTGTCCTATTTAGGCTTACTTTATATTTATATTTATATCCATCTCCACTTTTTATATCCTTCTCTGCTTATAATATCTTCCCTATCCTTTCGATTTCCAATGCAAGTCTACTAAAATGCACTTTCTGACTTTCTGCAGGTTTCATGTATACAATCATACTCAGCACTAACTCTTTTTGAGTTTAGACTATTATATGGGATAGTGCTTTGACCACTTCCATTTATACTGGAACCTTGCAGTTTATAGACAGTATTGTGTTATATCTGTGAGTCCTTAGGTAATTTGATTTATTTGTTTTTGTTTGAATATACTTTTCTCTCATTTATTTTCAGTGGACTTTTATTAATAGTTTACTCAGTGCTTATACACACCGGGGCGACCACATAGTATAATATGGAGTTATTATGAGACTGACTTTTTCAGCTTGAAGGTTCATTTGAACTTCCTCTTTATTTATATGGTCCTCCTCATTAATTGACTCTTTTCATACAAGTTTATTCAATCTGCACTCTCTGACCTTCTGTTAGGTTCAATGTGTGTTCGCAGTATCATATGTAGCTTTAACTTTGTTTGAGTTTTATTTTCTACATATAACAGTGATTGATACATGTTGTTTCCACTAGAACTTTGTAGTCCACTGTCATATATGAGTTGTTAGGTTTCTTTGGTCCTATTCTTAATAATAAAATTTATTTATTTTCCTTAGACGTTGATCTGTTTGGGGTGGTTTGAAGAGGAACAACCTGATTCATCACGGGGTTGTTCTTCCTTCACTTTTTTGTATATTTTGTGCTTTATGCAGGGTTATGCCCGTATTGCCACCCTTATAACCCGCTTTTCTCTGTACTCCCTATTTGGATTTTCTATCTAGGGAATACTTCTATTTATTATATGTATTATATACTGCCCCGGGGAGCCCTACACCTGGCTGGCTGGACAGGAAGGTGGGAATTTTTGTATTATATACTGTATTATAATACTGCTCCTGGAGCTCTATACCATGTTGCTGGACAGGAAGGTGGGAATTATTATTATTATTATTATTATTATTATTTTTATGTACTGCCCTGGTGAGGTCAATACTGTATGGCTGGACTGCAAGGTGTGTTACCGGCGAGTCTTATTATACATTGCCAGGGGGACTGTATTATATTATATTACATACTGCCCAAATTGGTTTTTTTTTTTGGTTTTTTTTTGGCTGCTCTTCTAGCTCAAAATGTATTTAAATAATGTCTGTTTCTCTAGATGAACTCATGGAGTGGTTCTATGGAGATAGGTTTGACCACACAGGACCCGTCTCTCTTGGATTTTCCAAGCAGTGCCACAGGTTTGAAGGGTGGATCTTGGATTGTTTCTGGATGCTCGGTGCTGGAAGATGGTCGCTCCATTCTTGAAGATTATGGTCAAGACCTGGACCAGTTGGGAGAGGGAGACCGTGTAGGGGTTCAGCGTACTGTTTCAGGGGAACTCCATCTATGGGTAAATGGCAGAGACTGTGGTACTGCAGCATGTGGGATACCACCTCTTGTGTGGGCTGTCGTAGATCTTTATGGAAAGTGTACCCAGATTACAGTCCTGTCTTGTCAGCCACCTCCTGAGGATGACGACGATGAGTCTGAAGAACTGGAAGGAGGTGAGGTCTTAGAAACATTTAATCTCTTTAACATTACTAGACGAGTCCAGGCTGCCAAATATGTTCCAGTGCAACAGCGATGTATATGAGCAAAAATCAGTCCTTTAACGCTCTTAACAATCTCATGGCTTCCTGTCTCATGTTTCATGTGTGCTGCTCTGGTGGTGTGGATTAGAAGAGATTTAGGAGGCTGGGGTGAGTGTGCTGCTCAGGTAGTGTGGGTTATAGGAAGTGTGGGGAGCTGCAGTGGGTGTGCTTCTCAGGTAGTATGGGTTACACGAGGTGTGGGGAGCTGCAGTGAGTGTGCTTCTCTGGTAGTGTGGGTTATAGGAGGCGTGGGGAGCTGCATTGAGTGTGCTGCTTAGGTAGTGTGGGGATTAGGAGGTGTGGGGAGCTGCAGTGGGTGCTGCTCAGGTAATGTGGGTTATAGGAGGTTTTGGGAGCTGCTCAGGTAGTGTGCTGCTCAGGTAGTGTATGGTTTTTAGGAGGTGTAGTGTGTGTTATAGGAGGTGTGGGGAGCTGCAGTTCATTAAATAAACATCCATCCTGTGGTTAGTCTGGGCTGCCAGCAATGTTGGTCATTTCTGGTGTATCCAGGGTTTGTGTCTTGTAATGTAAACCTGTGAGGCAGTAAAAGCTTTTGAATTTTAGAGCAATCGGACTACACAGGGTTATATTCCTAAATAATTAATTTTTCAGTTCTTTTATTGAGTGTGACAGATCCACTGTCCATGGATTATTGTTTTTGTTTATTTGGTTCGGTATATGAACCATCTCCATACAGACTGAACAACTTGGTTCGTATACCGAACTATCTACCGAATGGATAGCCAACCCAGAACAGTTGTGTGCCGCTCATTGACCTGGCTCACCTCTTTGACACTTTTGAAAACCGCAATCCCCAACGTTCTAAGTGGTTGCCTGCGTGGCCGACGGTCGTATGGTCGAAAATGAGATGGCGGCCATCTTTACTTCACGAACGGGGTCAGTGGTGTTTGGTCGTCGAGTGTATGGAACTAAAATCGGACACTCAGCGGCACGAACACCACTGGGACTTCCATCCTCACACGTTCGGTTTTATTGGATTCCAGAGAGCGACGTTTGGTAGAAGTAAACTCCCAAACGAGGGGCATATGACTGACTTTCAGACAAAAATATCTGTTTGGTATTTCGTATCTTTTGGTATCCTCGAAAGAGACCGACCTCGGTGGCATTTTGACTATATTTGTGGGATCTGAGCTCATTTCGGATATGTTCAGATCCAAGCTATCCAGGGATATAGTATTTAAGGGGGTACCATCCTGTTAATGATGTGTTTTGGGGAGTTTGAGTAATGTATGTCCTGGGCCTGAGAGATAATGTAATTATGTATGTACGTTTCTGGAGTCTACTCTCTGGTCCAGTGGGGAATGCCCCTGGATTATGTAAGGAGACAACCCTTGCATGGGGACTTGTATATAAAGCCAACTGTTACTCCAATTAAACTCAGTTCAGCTTCACCCTCAGCACAGAGCCTCGTCTCGTGCTTGTAGGGAACCGCTATACCTGCTTATTTACAGCTTGTTCGGTATTCGATTAAAATGTTCTTGGGAACATTTCAGCACTACTCACACTAGTAGGAAAGGATATCTTTGGTGGCGGAAACCCCTGCTCTCATGGGGTGGCCGCCACGTTGAGCTTCTGCCCTTGTAAAGAAGTCATTATGAAGGCTGGACTCGCTGCATGCCAGGTTATAATATGGGTTAAAATGGTTTAACCCTATCCTTGTTCCCCTGAGACCCATCAGCGATTCCTCCTCTAGTCGCCACAGGGTTTAGGAAGACTTTGATAGCCTGTCTCTGGTAGTCGCAGTTATTAGGATGACCGGTAATAGCCTGTCTCTGGTAGCCGCAGTTAGTAGGAAGGCCTGTTATAGCCTGTCTCTGGTAGCCGCAGTGATTTAGGAAGGCCGGTAAAAGCCTGTCTCTGGTAGCCCCAGTGATTTAGGAAGGTCGGTAAAAGCTTGCATCTGGTATTCGCAATGAATAGGAAGGCCGGAAATAGCTTGCCTATGGTAATCGCAATGATTAGGAAGGCTGGTAATAGCCTGTCTCTTGTAGTCGCAGTGATTAGGAAGGCCGGTGTGGCGGCCACCCAGATAGGAACAAGGGTTTCACCGCCAAAGATGTTCTTTTCCCCCTAGGGTGAGTGAGGCTGTAGTAATCCCAAACAGAATTTCCCAAGAGTGATAATCCAACACAGGTGATATTGCAGGTATAGCTTTGCCTCACAGACATTAGTCGAGACAGAAATCTGGGGGTGAACCAGTTTATTGGAGGCCACAAACTTTGCCTTTTATGCAAAAGCCCCTGCAAGGGGTTTCCAACTCACCATTACAGGGTAATCACCTCCATGGTTTTCTCTGTACCTGAGAAAGAACTGCTTGAAAACAAACATCTAAATTAAATTATCTCTCAGGTACAGAACATGTACAATTATTACACCTCAAAATACACACAACACAATCAGGCACACCAAAAGGCCTATATCCCCGAATAGCCTAAATCTGAGCGCCCAACATATCCAAAAAGCGATCAGGTCCCACGAACACAGCCGAAACGCCACCTGGGTAAAGTTCTTGACGACTGCACATGAGGCTCCTGCCCAGAATAATTCAGTGAAATTAGTATGAGTGGTCGGTCTCTTTCAGGGGTATGAAATCACACAAAATACTGAATGTAGATATCCGTTCCTAGGTTATGTGTCCCTCGTTCGGGAGTAAGTTTCTATCGAACGATGTTCCGTTTGTGTGGATATAACCGAACGCAGGTGGAGATGGAAGTTCAGCAGTGGTCGAGTGTCCGATTTTTAGTTTCACGCACTCAACGACCAAACACCGCTGCCTGCGTTCACGGCTCAAGATGTTCGCCACCACGTGTTTGTACATACGAACGACGACCACCCAGCCAACCATTTAGAACTTTGCGATTACAATTGTTAACGAGGTGTTGACAGGGGTTATAGAGGTTAACAAGCAGCACACGCAGCTTACGGCTGGTCTGGTAGTTTGGGGGTTCTGTTCGGTATTCGATTAAAATAAGCATAGACTTTTAGGCGACACAGTGTACCGAACAAACAGACGAATGGGAGAAAACCTTTTAATAATCCAGGGACAGGGTTGTCTGTCACAGCCGGTAATAGCCTGTCTCTGGTAGCCGCAGTGATTAGGAAGGCCGGTAATAGCCTGTCTCTGGTAGCCAGAGTGATTAGGAAGGCCGGTAATACAAGGCGTGTCAAATTTGCTTTGAATCTAGAAGCCAGCAAAAAAGTTAGGAGCCAGGTTTTTCAATGTCAAAAATACAATTCTTAAAGGGACACTATAGTCTCCAGAACCACTACAGCTCAATGTAGTTGTTCTCGTGTCTATAACTTGTCCTGCCACACTTTTCAACGGAAACCCTGCCTTTTCAGAGAGGTAGGCGCAGTGATTGGGAATGCCAGTAATAGCCCCTGTCTGGTAGCCGCAGTGATTAGGAAGGCCGGTAATGGCCTGTCTCTAGTAGCCGCAGTGATTAGGAAGGCCGATAATGGCCTGTCTCTGGTAGTTGCAGTGATTAGGAAGGCCGGTAATGGCCTGTCTCTGGTAGCCGCAGTGATTAGGAAGGCCGGTAATGGCCTGTCTCTGGTAGCCGCAGTGATTAGAAAGGCCGGTAATGGCCTGTCTCTGGTAGCCGCAGTGATTAGGAAGGCCGGTAATGGCCTGTCTCTGGTAGTTGCAGTGATTAGGAAGGCCGGTAATGGCCTGTCTCTGGTAGCCGCAGTGATTAGAAAGGCCGGTAATGGCCTGTCTCTGGTAGCCGCAGTGATTAGAAAGGCCGGTAATGGCCTGTCTCTGGTAGTTGCAGTGATTAGGAAGGCCGGTAATGGCCTGTCTCTGGTAGCCGCAGTGATTAGGAAGGCCGGTAATGGCCTGTCTCTGGTAGCCGCAGTGATTAGAAAGGCCGGTAATGGCCTGTCTCTGGTAGCCGCAGTGATTAGGAAGGCCGGTAATGGCCTGTCTCTGGTAGTTGCAGTGATTAGGAAGGCCAGTAATGGCCTGTCTCTGGTAGCCGCAGTGATTAGGAAGGCCGGTAATAGCCCCTGTCTGTTAGTCGCAGTGATTAGGAAGGCCGGTAATGGCCTGTCTCTGGTAGTCGCAGTGATCAAGAAGGCCGGCAATAGCTTGTTTCTTGTTGCCTTTTGTGAGTAGTATTACTCGCTATGGCCTGCCATTGATATGCTGGGATTGTCAGCTGACGCCAAGGCAGACCTGCCTGATCAGATGAGGTGAAAAGATGAACTCAGGAGATGATGTAGCTAATTGGTGCCAGCTGGACATCTTCGGGTTTAAATCCTGCAAGGTAAAAGGGCCCTTACTGTTCTAAACCCATATATTGCTTGAGATGAAGTCACTCAGAAGACCTAGGTGAGTTCTCAGAACAAGGTAACATACTGGCTCTAGGAGTGCAGATCATGCAGGAATTCTCTAACAGGACTTGGTGTGACCTGCTTATGATTCCCCCAGACATTTTACTCAAAAATGAAAATATCCTGTGAATCTAATGTTTCATGGATTTGTGGAAGTTGATTCCTCTGTTTTAGAGACTAGCAGGATACCTCTTTTGCAGAAGCGATCACTCGGGATAGGTTTATTGCTGTTAATTCCTTTATTTTATACTTTTGTTTTGTTAGGATTGGCACTTCTCTTTCTAATTTTCTTGTCTCTGTACAGGCTCCCTTTTGTCTATTGGCCATTCTCGTCCTGATAAATTCCCCAACAGCCTTGACACTGAGAACGGTGAGTGAGACCTGCTGAATGTGGGACTGGGTGAGTGAAAACATTCAGCTTTTTTAGCACTTGCATAAAGAAGAATTTGAAATCGGAGTGTATATAATAATTCATTGTAATTGTTATTTACTTAGCTGATAGCTGGGAGATGCATTGAAGAATGCGAGTGGGGATGCGGGTGTTGTAAGGTGGTGGCTGCACTAAGGGTGGTGTCTGCGACGCATGCATCAGGAAGGTGATGGCCCGATACCGGCCAAGGGAAGGTGGTGGAACCACATCTCTTTACCCTTCTATTTTTTGCCTCTAACTTCTGTCAATCATTGTTATAAGCTCCGCCCATTACACCTGGCAGTCCGCATAGAGAGAGCTACCTCCATCTTAGCTCCCTGTCAATCATTGTTATAAGCCCCGCCCTTTACACCTGGCAGTCAGTATAGAGAGAGCCGCCTCCATCTTAGCTCCCTGTCAATCATTGTTATAAGCTCTGCCCTTTACACCTGGCAGTCAGTATAGAGAGAGCCACCTCCATCTAAGCTCCCTGTCAATCATTGTTATAAGCTCCGCCCTTTACACCTGGCAGTCCGCATAGAAAGAGCTACCTCCATCTTAGCTCCCTGTCAGTCATTGTTATAAGCTCCGCCCTTTACACCTGGCAGTCAGTATAGAGAGAGCCACCTCCATCTTAGCTCCCTGTCAATCATTGTTATAAGCCCCGCCCTTTACACCTGGCAGTCAGTATAGAGAGAGCCGCCTCCATCTTAGCTCCCTGTCAATCATTGTTATAAGCTCTGCCCTTTACACCCGGCAGTCAGGATAGAGAGAGCCACTTCCATCTTAGCTCCCTGTCGGTCATTGTTATAAGCTCCGCCATTTACACCTGGCAGTCAGAATAGAGAGAGCCACCTCCGTATTAGCTTCCTGTCAGTCATTGTTATAAGCTCCGCCATTTACACCTGGCAGTCAGTATACAGAGAGCCACCTCCATCTTAGCTCCCTGTCAATCATTGTTATCAGCCCCGCCCATTACACCTGGCAGTCAGTATAGAGAGAGCCACCTCCATCTTAGCTCCCTGTCAATCATTGTTATAAGCTCCGCCCTTTACACCTGACAGCATAGAGAGCCGCCTCCATCTTAGCTCCCTGTCAATCATTGAAGTCCGTTACCTCCATCTTAGCTCCTGTCATCATTGTTTTAGCTCCGCCCATTACACCTGGCAGTCAGTATAGAGAGAGCCACCTCCATCTTAGCTCCTGTCATCATTGTTATAAGCTCTGCCCTTTACACCTGGCAGTCAGTATAGTCAAGAGAGAGAGAGCCACCTCCATCTTAGCTCCCTGTCAATCATTGTTATAAGCTCCGCCCTTTACACCTGGCAGTCAGTATAGAGAGAGCCACCTCCATCTTAGCTCCCTGTCAATCATTGTTATAAGCTCCGCCCTTTACACCTGGCAGTCAGTATAGAGAGAGCCACCTCCATCTTAGCTCCCTGTCAATCATTGTTATAAGCTCCGCCCTTTACACCTGGCAGTCAGTATAGAGAGAGCCACCTCCATCTTAGCTCCCTGTCAATCATTGTTATAAGCTCCGCCCTTTACACCTGGCAGTCAGTATAGAGAGAGCCACCTCCATCTTAGCTCCCTGTCAATCATTGTTATAAGCTCCGCCCTTTACACCCGGCAGTCAGTATAGAGAGAGCCGCCTCCATCTTAGCTCCCTGTCAATCATTGTTATAAGCTCCGCCCTTTACACCTGGCAGTCAGTATAGAGAGAGCCGCCTCCATCTTAGCTCCCTGTCAATCATTGTTATAAGCTCCGCCCTTTACACCTGGCAGTCAGTATAGAGAGAGCCACCTCCATCTTAGCTCCCTGTCAATCATTGTTATAAGCTCCGCCCTTTACACCTGGCAGTCAGTATAGAGAGAGCCGCCTCCATCTTAGCTCCCTGTCAGTCATAAGCTCCGCCCTTTACACCTGGCAGTCAGTATAGAGAGAGCTACCTCCATCTTAGCTCCCTGTCAATCATTGTTATAAGCTCCACCCTTTACACATGGCAGTCAGTATAGAGAGAGCCACCTCCATCTTAGCTCCATGTCAATCATTGTTATAAGCTCCGCCCTTTACACCTGGCAGTCAGTATAGAGAGAGCCACCTCCATCTTAGCTCCCTGTCAATCATTGTTATAAGCTCCGCCCTTTACACCTGGCAGTCAGTATAGAGAGCCACCTCCATCTTAGCTCCCTGTCAATCATTGTTATAAGCTCCGCCCTTTACACCTGGCAGTCAGTATAGAGAGAGCCACCTCCATCTTAGCTCCCTGTCAATCATTGTTATAAGCTCCGCCCTTTACACCTGGCAGTCAGTATAGAGAGAGCCGCCTCCATCTTAGCTCCCTGTCAATCATTGTTATAAGCTCCGCCCTTTACACCTGGCAGTCAGTATAGAGAGAGCCGCCTCCATCTTAGCTCCCTGTCAATCATTGTTATAAGCTCCGCCCTTTACACCTGGCAGTCAGTATAGAGAGAGCCGCCTCCATCTTAGCTCCCTGTCAATCATTGTTATAAGCTCTGCCCTTTACACCTGGCAGTCAGTATAGAGAGAGCCACCTCCATCTTAGCTCCCTGTCAATCATTGTTATAAGCTCCGCCCATTACACCTGGCAGTCAGTATAGAGAGAGCCACCTCCATCTTAGCTCCCTGTCAATCATTGTTATAAGCTCTGCCCTTTACACCTGGTGGTCAGCACAGAGAGGGCATATAAAGGAGGAGAAATTACACGTTTCTATTTCTTATTTGCATTGTGTGCCCTGGCTGTGCCTTGTCTTTACTGAATTGTCATATGCTAAAAGATAAATGTTAAAGAAAATGGGAACAAATGGAACACAACTTCAATGTTCTATTGAATGGTATAAATTCAGAGAAGTGACCGTTCCCCTAGTCGGCCTTGTTAGAGATCACTGAATATATCTTGAACAATAAGACTACCCTCTATTCTGTTCTCAGGTTTTCCCAGCACTGAGCTTTCAACAGTGGTCAGTAACGCCATTCTGTCAGCATATCACGGGAGTCTCCTAAATGTGAGCCTTGGCTCCCCTCCCCCAGCTGCCGAACATTCTCCCCCCACATCAAATGATGCTTTACTTTTCCATGAAAAGTGTGGGACCCTCATCAAGCTCAGCAACGGAAACAAAACAGCGGAAAGGAGGAGACCACTTGATGAGTTCAACAATGGTGTGGTGATGACCAACAGGCCCCTGAGGGACTGCGAGATGTTCGAGGTGATTAGAGGGTGCAGCTTGTGATTGTCTGTGTGAGAGGTGCCATCTAATGGGAATACACTTTATTCACATAATTTAAAATATACTTCTATTAATACCCACTTATTCAAACCTATCAATTGATTTCTGTGTTAATCATAGACTGGTTAGATTAATATCCACAATTACTGTCACAAGAGACAGTCTCCCTGAGTAGCTCTAGTGCGCAAAATAAAAAACAAAGAGGAAGAGTCTGCGCTTAATAACAAAGAGGAAAGCAGCGACCCTAAAAAGGGAACCCCTCAAAACCCTTTTGAGATAGAAAGAGAACAGAGGAGTTAAGGTCTGCGCAATTAGGTCAGAGAACAGTGAAATAGAAACCAATTGGTTGAAGTGTATAATCAACAGGTGATAAAATCTGGGTATAATAGTCACAATTGCAGTATTTAATAGTAAAAAAAGGATTCCGTCCAAATGTTCAATAAAAATCAAGTGGTAAAAAAATGTTAATAGAAAATATATTCAATAAAATCAATAGGAACAGTCTCACTGGTATATGGATAGGGTATGAGTACAATCCTCAGGAGTTGATCCGTCCGGGTTGTAGATAATCCGTATATGTGGAGATAAAAGAAAACACAGAAAAACTGCCAATAGTGAAATATTGTAGATCCCAGGGTGGAAGATAAGTCAAAAGCAGGATTGTAGACTCACATTTGGTGGAGCTAGGGCCAGCTCTGGGGTGAAGGGCACTTAGTTGTATAATCCCCACTACAGGATATGCTGGAAGGGTAGGTCCGTCTGTCCGGCTTGGGTTCCGTCGTATTCCACAAGATATATAAAACAGCAAATAGTGCTCTCAGTGGGAACAATAAAATAAGTAAAAATAAAATAAACTCACAAAAATAGAGCAGACAGATACTGCTCTATTACCACAGCGCTGGTGGAATTATCACCACTTAAGGATTTCTTGAGACGGGATACGATTAAAAAGATAAAAATGTCAGGAATAATATTAGTAAAAGTGTATATAAAATACAATCAAGTCCATAAAGGATTGGTCCTATGAGAAAGGTAACCAAAAATAACTTTTATTGATTCAAAATACACTATTTAAAACCATTGACGCGTTTCACCTATGAGGCTTTTTCAAAATGGTAATAGAACAGTATACCTGGCATGAAACAGTATTTATAGGGGTACACAGTGGTTAAAATTGGCGCCAAAATCTGTTACACCAATTACAGACAAGCATTAAAAAATTTTTTAAAACAGACTTAAAACTGATTAAAAACTATTTTGTTACATAGATATGGCTTATATTAGTCATACAATATATTTCCCTATGCAAAACGAAGCTTTAATAACTTTATTAATTTCAACTTGCATAGTCACGTGATCGGGACTTGCGATACACATGCGCGAGCGAATAGTGGGCGGGTCGCCCGGGCGCATAGCGCAACCCACAGCACTACGTGACCAGCATGAAGGAGCAATGCTCCTTGGGAAATGTAGTCATGCCGGTCACTGTGTGCATAAAGAAGGTGGCGAGCGAGCTGACTCTAAATACCTTGAGTCAGCTGCTCCCACTAACAATAATTGGGACTTAAAAGAAGAGGGGGGGACCATAAAACTAAAGTGAAGCAGCCTAATATAGATGCGATCCATAAATTAATAGTATTAGTATACATGAATGTGAATGGATAAAAATGCATAAATATTAAATATACATAAATGTAAATTGAACATAGAAGGTAAAATACATAGATATTAATAAAAAATATTAGTAATATGATATTAAGAGACATATCTAAAAAATATTAAATAAGATAGCATATTAAGAACAGACAATAATCATTTATAAAAAAATTATGCAGATCAAAATCTGCATTTAGCCCTTAGGTGCAAGGGTCTGTAAACTATAGACCCATTCCTTTTCTGTTCTTCCTAAAATATTTTTGATGTCACCTCCTCTCCAGGGTAGGGTGATGTTTTTTAATACCCATACATTTTAGCATATTTGGCTCTTTGTTATGGATTAAAAAATGTTTTGATACAGAATGGTTTAAGTATCCGTTTTTTTATATTCCTACAATGTTCGCTTAGTCTAGTTTTTAAACATCTTGTGGTCATCCCAACATATTGGAAGCCACAAGGGCATTGCAATAAATAAATCACATTTTTAGTATTACAGCTTATAAATTCTTTTATTTTAAAAGTAGTTTTAGTCCTGTTTGAAGTGAATTCTGTCATTTTAGATGGCATTATAGAATCAGTAGTTTTGCATACGATACAAGTTTTGCATTTATAAAATCCTATAGATTGGGGGAAAAAAGATAATGGATTTTTAGGCGGAATTATTTTAGTGAAATTCGTGGTTAAAATCGATTTAAAATTAGGGGCTCCTCTAAAAATTATACTTGGCTTTTCTGGAAAGTTTTTCATCGTGTTCTAAAATATGCCACTGTTTTTTAATAATCTTTTTTATTTCTCTACTTTTTATTGTTATAGTTAAAAGTAATAGGGAGGAGTATGGAATCATTTTTAGTTTTAGGTTTATATATTAAAAGTTCATCTCTATCTTTAGTTTTTATCTCATTGATACTTTCTAGTAGATCTGTTTCTAAATAATTTTTTTCCATAAATTTATTTTTTAAAACGTCGGCTTGTTCGTTAAAATTTTCTAATTCTGTGCAGTTTATATGTAATCTTAGAAATTGGCTTTTTGGGGCACTATCAAGCCATGGTTTATAGTGGCAGCTGTTTTTATCAATTACTGTATTAACACAGACTTTTTTTAAAGAGAGTTTTTGTATGAATTTTTCCATTTTTTATAAATATATTAAGATCTAAAAAGTTTATTTGTTCTCTACTGAATTCATGGGTTAAAATTATACCTCCATTGTTAGTATTGAGAACATTGATAAAAGAAATAAGGCTGTCTTCAGGTCCATCCCAAATAAAAAAGAGATCATCTATGTACCTAAAATATGAGACCAGGTTTGCCATAATGGCTGTGGATTCCCAATCAGCCATAAATAAATTAGCATAGCTAGGGGCAAACCTAGTACCCATAGTAGTTCCTCTTTTTTTGAAGATAAAAAGAATTTAAAAACCAAAAGTAATTGTTGTTCAAGATAATATTTATACCCTCTAAAATAAAATCTGTTTTTCGGAGATCCTATTTTCTTTAGTTAAAATGTTTTTGATGGCTTCACATCCAGTGTTGTGGGGTATTATTGTATAAAGGGATTGGACATCACAGGTGACTAAAATAAAATTGGGATCCCATTTAAAATGATTTAAAAAGTTTAAAAGGGACATAGAATCCTGAAGATATGACTTCATCTTTTTAACGGCAGGTTGGAGAAGAGTATTGAGAAAAGATTGCAAAGGAGCGAGCCTATACCTGACACTATTGGTCTGCCAGGAGGATTTGTTGCATTCTTGTGTATTTAGGTAGAAAGTAGATTACCGGGATTATTGGAAACTTTTTGTTTAAAAAATTGAACTCCTGTTTGATTACAATACCTTGAGATACACCTTTGTTTAAAAAAAATGGATAAAATGTTTTGAATACTCTTAGTCGGATCTGATAGGAGTTTGTCATAGACATCAGTGTCGTTTAACTGTCTGTGTGCTTCTCCTATATACATATCACTAGATAAAATAACCAAACCTCCTCCTCTATCTGCTGGTTTTATAACAATGTCATTATCATCTTGTAACTCTTTGAGTGCTTTCCTTTCTTTGTTTGTTAATAAAAGTACATTTTGGTTACCTTTCTCATAGGACCAATCCTTTATGGACTTGATTGTATTTTATATACACTTTTACTAATATTATTCCTGGCATTTTTATCTTTTTAATCGTATCCCGTCTCAAGAAATCCTTAGGTGGGGATAATTCCACCAGCGCTGTGGTAATAGAGCAGTATCTGTCTGCTCTATTCTTGTGAGTTTATTTTATTTTTACTTATTTTATTGTTCCCACTGAGAGCACTATTTGCTGTTTTATATATCTTGTGGAATACGACGGAACCCAAACCGGACAGACGGACCTACCCTTCCAGCATATCCTGTAGTGGGGATTATACAACTAAGTGCCCTTCACCCCAGAGCTGGCCCTAGCTCCACCAAATGTGAGTCTACAATCCTGCTTTTGACTTATCTTCCACCCTGGGATCTACAATATTTCACTATTGGCAGTTTTTCTGTGTTTTCTTTTATCTCCACATATACGGATTATCTACAACCCGGACGGATCAACTCCTGAGGATTGTACTCATACCCTATCCATATACCAGTGAGACTGTTCCTATTGATTTTATTGAATATATTTTCTATTATCATTTTTTTACCACTTGATTTTTATTGAACATTTGGACGGAATCCTTTTTTTACTATTAAATACTGCAATTGTGACTATTATACCCAGATTTTATCACCTGTTGATTATACACTTCAACCAATTGGTTTCTATTTCACTGTTCTCTGACCTAATAGCGCAGACCTTAACTCCTCTGTTCTAGTGCGCAAAATGCATGCTGGTGTTTATTATTAGAGTAGCTTGTTCTGTTTGCCGTTGATTTATAAATGCGATTCAGGGAATGTATAAATGAGATGTTTGTTGGAAGATTTAGCTTGGTGCTATCTCCTATTTTGTTTTATTTCTTCTGGGTAATAATGATTCATATCATAAATGTCTTCAGAGTTTGTTTGGGTCCTGGCCAAGTGCACTAGCAGGTGAATTATTTCATAAACACTTTTTATTCTTAATTGGCTATATGTGATTAGAGTCTGGAATTGCTATAAATCAAATTAAAACTGTAACCAGATTCCACATTTAGTGCTGTGTATGAATTTGTCACTTTTCTCTCTTTTTATTTTTGCCATGTACATGTAAAAATGAGAATATGAAGTCTCCATCTTTATCTTTCTAGGATTATAGTAATTATTGGACACTTTTACCGCATTGTAACAAGTGGGGAGCTACTACAGCGCCTCATCATTTCCAAAGACTTGATGGTTTGCTATCTAGAGCCAGTTTATTCCTTTTATTACAGCTTAGAGAGTGTGGCGGTTTGATGAATTAATGAGACTTTTTCCATGATCGATTGATAATTAACAGAGTAAGCCATACCCAGCCCATGTTTAATGTAAAAATCAGTAAGTTGATTTGAATAACTGAGTATTAAAGGATCACTATAGAGTCTGGAGCAGAAACATGTATTCCTGACCCTATAGTGTTAAAACCACCATCTAGCCTATTTTAGGCAGCCATGACCCAGAAAGGATCTCTAACAGCCATCTGAGGAGTGGCCAGTGAAGTTATCACTAGGCTGTAATGTAAACACTGCATTTTCTCTGAAAAGACAGTGTTTACAGCAAAAAGCCTGAAGGTAATGATTTGACTCACCAGAACAAATTCAATAAGCTGTTGTTGTTCTGGTGACTATAGTGTCCCTTTAACTGAGGTTATTTTTTACATTTTATACATTACGGGGTTTAATCTCCAGCCAGGTTTAGTGGTTATTATAGCTTTTTTTCTGACACATGGTGGCAGTACATATGGGTTGTGTTTCATAATTGGAACAAGCATCTGCAAGATAGGAATTAAGAAAAGTTCCTCCCCCTTTACCCTATAAAGGGCTTCCCCCGGCAAACACACCTCCTTTCTTCCTTGTCACAGCACGGCACGGATCAGGCATCTGTTGGAAACACAGAATTTGACAGCAGATAAGAACCATTCGGCCCATCTAGTCTGCCCAATACTTTCATTAGTCCCTGGCCTTATCTTATAGTTAGGATAGCCTTATGCCTATCCCATGCATGCTTAAACTCCTTTACTGTGTTAACCTCTACCACTTTAGCTGGTAGGCCATTCCATGCAACCACTACCCTCTCAGTAAAGTAATACTTCCTGATATTTTTAAACCTTTGCCCCTCTAATTTAAGACTAGGTTCTCTTGTTGTGATAGTTTTTTTTATTTATTTTTTATTGTAAATATAGTCTCCTCCTTTACTGTGTTGATTCCCTTTATGTATTTAAATGTTTCTATCATATCCCCCCGTCTCGTCTTTCCTCCAAGCTATACATGTTAAAGGACCACTATAGGCACCCAGACCACTGCAGCTCAATGAAGTGGTATGGGTGCCATGTCCCTCTAGTTTTAACCCTGCAGCTGAAAACATAGCAATTTCAGAGAAACTGCTATGTTTACACTGAGGGTTAATCCAGCCTCTAGTGGCTGTCTCATTGACAGCCACTAGAGGCCGCTTCAGCGATTCTCACTGTGAAAATCAGTGAGACGACACTGACGTCCATAGGAAAGCATTGAGTAATGCTTTCCTATGGGCGGTTTGAATGTGCGCGCGGCTCTTGACGAGCATGCACATTTGGTGCTTACGTCGGCAGGAGGAGGAGAGGAGGGAGCCCGGCGCTGGAGAAAGGGAAGTGGCTGAAGGGGTTTCAACCCGTTCAGCCCAGCGAGAGGGGGCATGAGGGTGGGGGGTAACACCTAAGGACTAAATAGTTTGTTTTTCTGGCACTATAGTGGTCCTTTAAATTCCTTTAACCTTTTTGTGGCAAAAATAGCCACTTATTTGTATGCAAGACTGAGTTGGTTTGACAATTTGACTGAAGACATATTGTTAGTCAGTCGAACCAACTACCAAACAGTGAGACCACCCAGGGGAGTTGTGTGCCTCCAATTAACTGTATTCACATTTAGAAACCACAAGATTCTAAATGGTCGGATGGGCGGCCTCCGTTCGTATGACCGAACACGTGGTGGCGGCCATCTCTTTCACGAACATACAGCAGTGTTCGGTCGTCGAGCACATGGTGCTATAATCGGACACTCGACAACGCGAACACTGCTGAACTTCCATTCTTTTGTATGTTCGTTCCCCATCACATATGCAGAGCGTCATTCGAATGAACGAAACGAACGAACACAAGGCACATGACCCCCTATTACACGAACAGTTACATTTGTTATTTTAATGGAAAAAACTCCCAAAAGAAGACTGGTCAAAGCACACAACCACCTGGAACTATTTTGGGGCTTCACTTCGTGGTTGACTGGTCTAAACTTCACTTGAATGGCATTCCTATTCTACCGAACGGATCTGAGCGGTATTTCGACGGACGTACTTATACTAAGTGTGGCGAAAGTAACCTCGCCACTGGTTTTTGGAGGGGCCTGTTTGCCAGCCTCCTGCCCTGCGACTATGGCCCTGGGATGTATTGCCCTTCTAGGAACTGATGTGGGCATACTTGATTTTATTATGCTGCTGGCCCTTTAAGAACCATCTGGGGACATACTGTGGAGCTACTGGGTGGCCACCATTTCATGTATCACAGGCACATGGTGGGAACAATGGATGAAGCACATGGTGAGAACAATGGATGGAGGCCATTTTAACTCACAGACACTGTTTGGACTTTTCTACACGGTGCCATCTCGCCGGTATTTGGTGCACAAAGACATCGTGCAGTAGTTTCAAAACTATACAACAGGGGACACATTATACAGTAATTATTTTTCATATAGCCTGTATATGTTCTGCGGAATCTGCATTAAACTGCATCTGAATGCTTGAGAGCATTCGTATGCTTCTCCGGTTCGGTGGTTGTGGTGTCTGCTACAGTGCTTGGAGTCCTCAGTAAGCGCTAGGAGCATCCTTCAACTGAGGTACCCAGTTGGGGTGCCAGGTGATCCGTTACACTAAGTATTAGCAGTTAAGCTCCACGTATGAGAAATTGAGTACCTGTAGTAAATTAATATCTATAAAAGACAAAAACTATACATAGTGTAATACAGTTTAAAAAACTGAGTAATAAAAGAGGTGGGGGGAGGTGGGGTGAGAGAACTCACAAGACGTCCGATAATTCAAGCTTGTCTACCCACCAATGGGGTTACATGAAGATGGAAACTTCCACTGGTAACTGCAAAACGTCGAAAGGAAAGCCAATAGCGTGATACAGTAAAAAAATGACACTTTAATATTAAAAATTGCACTTACAAGAGGGCAATAAATTCAGGCTTATCTCCACACCAGGTGGATCTAGATCAGCAGACTGCAACCAATGGATGGAACAATCTTCAGCAGTTGAAGCAATAAAACCAGGAACAAAACAAATTAAATGAAATAAGAGTCCCACAATAGGTATAATACTATATATGGTATAATTCTCATATGTGGAGCTTAACTGCTTATACTTAGTATAAGTATTTCTTTTTTACTTTTGTGTGTGGTGTTGTGAGGTTCACCATATTAGCTCCTTTGTTCACTCCTACATCTCTGATTTATTTATTTTTTGTGCTTATCTGTATTTCGACAGAGTGGGCGCTCAGATCCCTGCTATTCGGTGAAGTATCTTTTGGAGAGTTTTGACTAATATTAATGAGTTATGATGGTTTGAAATATTGTTTAATTTTCTGTACTTGGGATATAATCTAATTAATTGTCTTTACTCAATTATCTTCCAAGTACAGAGGAGGAGTCTGGGAAATGTCTTTGTTACCTGTCCCCAACAAGGTCCACTAGGGGAAAACCCCTGGAATGTAATTAAAGAAACCCCTTGCATGGGGAATTGTATAAAAGCCAGCTGTGGCTCAATAAAAACTAGTTGACTGCCAAAACTGTATATCGTCCCTTTCCTCAGATGTTGAGGTTAGGACTCTATCAAATATTCTGTACTCTGCACTTGGGTTTTTACGTCCAAGATGCATTATCTTGCACTTATCCACATTAAATGTCAGTTGCCACATCTCTGACCATTTTTCTAGTTTACCTAAAACATTAGATATTTGGCTTATCCCTCCTGGAACATCAACCCTGTTACATATCTTAGTATCTTCAGCAAAAATACATACCTTACCATCAAGACCTTCTTCAATACCCCTAATAAAAATATTAAAGAGAATGGGTCTAAGTACAGATCCCTGAGGTACCCCACTGTTGGCAAGCCCATGCTTCAAAAGTGAGGTTGATACCTGAGGGATGCGGCCCGATAGCGGTCCGGGTGGCAGGCTGAGTGGCCAGGCTCCTTCCGCAGAGGTATGGAGCTTCAACACCAGGATCTTTGTATGCAGAGTAGGTACCAATGGCCCGGGGATGATGTGAGTACATGGCAGGCCTTGCGCCTGTGCACAGCAGCGGAACGGACGCCCGGGTGGTGTTGCGTTCTACCGAAGTTCCTGGAAACGGCCGAGTGCGGATCGCTGTACAGTTCCCTCTGGCAGCAGGACGCTTGTCAGAAGCGCCCCACACGGCTCAGAGGTTTTCAAGGTAAGATTAGCTAATCTTTACTTTGAAAATCTGTTCTGATTGGAATAGAAGAATTGGAGTTTTGCTTAATGGTCTGTTTATGCACCTTGGAATGCCTCTTCCATAAACATGCTTTACTTGTGGTATTTGTGCTGCTCCTCTTTCTATCGTACTGGGGTATATAATTGTAACCAAGGTGCTGCAATTTCTTTGGTAACATTTAAGCAAAGATAATACCTTCATTCCTAGCCTGGTGTCAAGATTATCAAGCCCTATCTTGGTATTCTTATGGAGAATCAAATAGTTTATCAGCTGCTGTGCCTGAGACGGTCCAAAGAGGCAGGTAGAAGAGAAGGCCTTCGGCTACATCTAATGTGGCTTCTGGCATATATTTGTCTACTAATTATTGAGACTTATCTGGTTCATCATATTATGTGGAGTTGGTTCCTACCTGATGTACTAAGAAGGTTCATTGGAAACTGGAAATGAAGCGGTCATGGGGCAGGATAATCTTCTGAAATTTTATGAGGGTACTCTGTTCCTCAGACCCCATGTCTGTCTTATATGCAGAAAATGGGAAAACTCTGTGTAATGAGCCTTTATTGCCCTGCGTTTAATATGTTTACCATTAAATGGGGTAAAGGTTACATGCCAAGATACACTTGGAAGCCAGAAAGTTCTGCATTTTTCTTCCCTAATCCCATAGGTGAAATAGCTGTTTTAAATACTCTGTGGTCAAGAAGGCCGAAACCTCTTACAGACGATCTTCCAGGCTGCTGGTTTTCGGTATAAGGCTTTGCTGGCAGGTGCAGCAGTGCCCAGAACTTATAACTTTGGTTACTATTTTTAATGGAGGTTATGGAAGTCTTCAGATAGCAGCTTTTAAGTTTACTGCTGTATTTGTGATTGCCACATACTTTTTTGATGGACATGGCTAATACATTTTGAAATTGACGGCCAAAGGCATGGCTTGATTTTCTGTTGCCCTTGTGTCCTTGTGGCTTAGGCTTGGACTGCGGATCAGCGTCCCTTTTGGTCCTCTGTTTACTCTCATTAGGAAAATAGATATTTTAGAACCTTTGTCAAAAATTAAAAAAAGCTCTGCCTCAAGACAAGTAGTTTTTACATGGTTGTAGAACTAGGTCCGACATGGCTAGGAGTTTCTGATGCCAGGGAGGTTGGAGGCAGAATCCTACATTTCTATACGAAGTGTAGATAGCTCAGTGGGCTAATGCTTGGTTCAACCCTTGGGGGTCACAGGTTAAATTCCCCAGCAGATTTGACTCTCTTCATAAGGCTGGGTGCACCTCTAAATTCTCTAATGTGCCAGCATTCTTGGTCCAAAGAAATGAGTCCGCTAATTTCAGAGCTCGTAAGGCAGTTCTTCACTCCCCTGGCCGATTCAGATCTTGATTTAATAGACATATTAGGATGCAGTCAGACCACAACACTGTCTCTCTCACGTCGACAGACAGGGTGGTGCCAGTGGCAAAGTCTGTTTCAACTGTGTACCAAACTGTGTACTGGGCTCAGGATCTCTAGGAGGTCACCTACAACCCCAGTACAAGAGAGTGGGATCAAGAGAATGTCTATAGATCCTATGATGCTCACCTAAAGGGAGATTTGGAGGGCCCGAATAGACCTTATGGCAAGGAGGGAGAACATTTAGATTCCCAGGTTTGCCTCCCTGTACAGGACATTTCTCCGGGCTTGTGTTTTTTTTTTTTTCCCATATAGACTGATCCCAAGACTTCTTCACAAGAGATGAACGGAGCAGTGGTTCTGTCAATCTTTCCGTACTGACCAAACACTAGCTGGTTTTCAGCCTTGATGGAGATGATTTCCAGGTTTTGGGATCTCCCTATCTCAAAAACACTTTGATGACAGGATGGGCTACTGGAAGTGTTTAATGGGTTCATATTGATGGCAGGGCAACTGCATGGTGGATCCTTCATCTTCTGAGTCTTCATAAGGCAGAATCCAATTGTTGCGTCTAATCTACTAGTCGCTCCGCCTCTAACTTTTACATGAGGAGTTGGGTAGAGTTTCTACATTACTGTAAGGAACATCATTGTCTTCTAGTTCATTTGTCCAATGGTTCAGATTTACACTTCCTTCATGAGATTTCCACAGGTTGGGCGTTTCCACTTTAAGACCAAATTGTATTCCGTAAGTTCTTTCTGGGAAAGGATTGGTCTTTGTATATACTAGTTGGAAGTTTATTTTACGCACCCAGGAAGTTTTTCAATCTTGGAGGTGGTTCCTCTTTAAGATGCTAAAGCTGCAACAGCATTCTTAGTGGCCATTACCTCTGCCAAGAGAGTAGTCGAGCTTCGGGCTTTATCTTCTTCAGTAGAATTTTGTATATTCCGTCAGGGTAAAGTAGTGTTTCATCATTCAATTCTTCCAGAGTTATCCTTTAGAGCCGTTTATCTGCTCATCCTTCTACAACGTCACCTCCCTGCTGGAACAAAGCTGGCATATACTAGAGGTTAAAAAGTGCAATACAGGTCTAACTATCAAGATCAGCGAATACAGTGAACCAGATCACCTGTTTGTCGTCTTCTAAGTAAAGTTTAATTAGAAGGAAGCCTTTCGTAATTTTATTTCTTTGTTTGGTCTATCAAATTGGCTTGCGCTTCAGTAGTTTTCTTATGCCAATTTCTCTCACAGCACATTCCACAAAAGCAATGGCCACGTCATGGGCAGAGAAAGCTCTTGCTTCTCCCAAAGAAATCGACCAGACTGCTTCTTGGTCATCTTTTGGCACCTTTGTCAGGCATTTCAGGCTAGAGGTACTCTCTTCCTCTAAAATTGCATTAGGGCATAAGGTACAAGCTATTGAGACATAAGGCCCACCCGATTGGGGATCTTGCTGTATCCCATACGTACTGCCATCATATGTCAGAAAAAAATGAAATTTTTACTCACCGTAAATTCTTTTTTCTGGCAGTACAAATCTCCCTTCTGAATTACAAATTTTGTTTGCGATATATGGCGTGGGTGTTTATTCTTGCCACAACTTAGGTGGTTTTGCTGGGGAAGCCCTTTATAGGGTAAGGGGGGAGGGACATTTCTTAATTCCTATCTTGCAGATACTTGTCCCAATTAGGAAGCACAACCCATACGTACTTCCACCATATAAAGAAAAAATTTATTTACGGTGAGTAAAAATTAGTTTTCACTTTGTTTGTATATTTAGAAAGGATAGAAGGTATTTAGGAAGATGTGGAATGGAGGAGCCTGGGATCTCATTATAGATTGGGAAATGAAAGAGACCAACAACTCCTAGGAGACCGGCAGCTAACGGGAGACAGGCAGCCAGTGAGATGAATGGGAGACAGGCAGCCAGTGAGATGAATGGGAGACAGCAGCCAGTGAGATGAATGGGAGACAGCAGCCAGTGAGATGAATGGGAGACAGCAGCCAGTGAGATGAATGGGAGACAGCAGCCAGTGAGATGAATGGGAGACAGCAGCCAGTGAGATGAATGGGAGACAGCAGCCAGTGAGATGAATGGGAGACAGCAGCCAGTGAGATGAATGGGAGACAGCAGCCAGTGAGATGAAGGGGAGACAGCAGCCAGTGAGATGAATGGGAGACAGCAGCCAGTGAGATGAATGGGAGACAGCAGCCAGTGAGATGAATGGGAGACAGCAGCCAGTGAGATGAATGGGAGACGGGCAGCCAGTGAGACAGTGAGATAAAGAACACCTTGTCATATTTGTAAAGTCTTTTGCCATTCACCTAATTATATCTTCACAGATACGGATTGACAAGTTGGTTGATAAATGGTCAGGGTCTATAGAGATTGGAGTCACCACCCACAACCCCAATAGTCTGGAATATCCTGCCACCATGACCAACCTGCGCTCAGGTGAGAGCCATGTCGTATGTAACCTTCCTTTCATTGTCCTTCATTCATTACTAGCTAACGTTTTTGTGTTGGATGGTTGGAATATGTAGAACCAATATGGGGGGGCTGCATTCAAGGACACTACAAAACAAACATTGAATGCACTTGCACGTCAGCTAATTGTTTAGTTAAACATTTACAGGTCACAACTGCCCCTTGCCCCGCTTTCCCCGACCCTTCCCCCTGCTTTCCCCGACCCTTGCCCCGGGTCTCTTGGCTCGCTTTCCCAACCCCTTGTCCCTTTCCCCGGGACCCTTTGCCCCCTTTCCACTGGACCCTTTGCCCCATCTTAGGAAAACCTTGGAATTAATGCTTTCCTATTAGAAGCTTTTAATTGGACGTGCGTGCCATGCATGCGCTACTTTTTCCCAGTGTTTTTATGTAAAGCATTGGATTTGACAAGACGCAGAGGGACTGACGCCTGCTGGATGATGTGGACTGAGGGAGCAGTAGCACTGAGACACTTAAAGAAACACTTTAGGGTCAAGCACGCAAACATGTATTCCTTACCCTATAGTGTTAAAACCACCATCTAGCCCCCCTGGTTCTCTCTTGCCCCGTAAATATAGTGAAATCTAACTTTTATTACAGTCTGGAGCCACTGCCCCTGAACTGCATTTGACCTCCGACATCATCAGAAGTAGTGGTCTGAGTCAATCAAAATGCTTCCCCATAGAAGGCAGATCAGGGGCAGAGCCAGTACAATTCAAACACAGCCCTGGCCAATCAGCATTTCCTAATTGAGATACATTGAATCAATGCATCTCTATGAGGAAAGTTCAGTGTCTCCATGCAGAGGGTGGAGACACTGAGTGTCAGTCACACTGTGCAGCACTGCCCCAGGAAGCACAATAGCAGCCATCTGAGGAGTGACCAGTGGAGGTATCCCGAAGCTGTAATGTAAACTGCATTTTCTCTGGAAAGACTGTGTGTACTGCAAAAAGCCTGAAAGGAATGATTCTACTCACCAGAACAAATACAAAAAGCTAATTGAGATTGAGTTAATTACTGTATCAACTCAATTATCTCCAAACAAAAAATTTTAAATTTTACCCATTTTCAGAAATGAATTCAGCTGGTGCGGCCGGACTCTTTCGTGCATTGAAAAATTTTGAATAGTTCCCATAAACGTTATTGCGTGTGGTGGTCGTGTGCCGCTTCATTCATATGTTATTTCTACCGAATGCCGCCTTCTTCGGATGAATTATCACGAATCTAAGTGGTCCTGGAAGTCTCAGCGGTGTTCGGAGGTTAGTGTCCGAAAATAGTTCCAGACACTCGGCGACCAAATCCCTCTGGAGGCGTTAAACAAAACAAGAAGCCGCCACGTGTTCGTGCATAAGAATCGACGGCCACCCAGTGAACCACTTAGAACGTTGGGGTTCGGTTTGGCATAGAGTCACATGAGTGAATTGGCAGCACACGACTGGCTTGGGTGGTCTAACGTTAGGTATACGAACAAATTGGGTATATTTTGTTCGTTTTTAAATTCATATGCAGTATTCGAATGCAACAAGAGTACAGTAACAAAATTGTAATCCAAACGAACAGGGCATTTGTTACCATAATACTGACTGGAGATAAAGATGTAGGCACCAAAGTCTTCCAGTGGTATGGAAGACTGTAACCAGAGGGTTACATTCTTCCATACCACTGGGTGCTTTGGTGCCTACATCATAGGGTTACATTGTTCCACACCACTGGGTGCTTTGGTGCCTACATCAGAGGGTTACATTGTTCCACACCACTGGGTGCTTTGGTGCCTACATCAGAGGGTTACATTGTTCCACACCACTGGGTGCTTTGGTGCCTACATCAGAGGGTTACATTGTTCCATACCACTGGGTGCTTTGGTTCCTACATCAGAGGGTTACATTCTTCCATACCACTGGGTGCTTTGGTGCCTACATCAGAGGGTTACATTCTTCCATACCACTGGGTGCTTTGGTGCCTACATCAGAGGGTTACATTCTTCCATACCACTGGGTGCTTTGGTGCCTACATCAGAGGGTTACCGTGACGGACCGCTGGCACTCCGACTGAGTACCTCACCATCAGCACTGCAGACCCCACTTCCAACGATGCAACTGCGCCGGGGTCTCTGCTGTCTCCACCCACCCTGGACCCAAGGCCAGGATCCAGCTTCCAGTGGGTGAACCTCTCTTTCCCCAGAGAGCAGGAACAAGCTCTGTAACGGATCACCTGGTACCCCGACTGGGTACCTCCGTTGAAGGATGCTCCTAGCGCTTCCTGAGGACTCCAAGCACTGCAGCAGACACCACAACCACCGAACCGGAGAAGCATATGAATCCTCTCAAGCATATGAATGCTGTAGACAGTTGAATAGGAAAAACCATACGAATAGGTTTACTCTCCTAGCAGTCAAACTGGAACAGCATACAATAAATCCTTCCCCCAATAATGAGACGACACTTCACTTTGAGGGTTAAGCAGGAACTCAAGTGCTGGCACACCCAGCCTGGTTTTTATTACAATCCACAAAACATAGTACAGCCCACAGGGCGTTACAAAACAACCAATCAACCCGTACAATACACCCAGACACTCCCACACAAAATCCTCCCCTCTGCAGGTGATATGATTACTGAACACAATGGGTAATCTCATTATCACCGGCAGAGGAATACAGTTTTTATACAATATTTATAACTTCTAAAATATACATGTCACAAACATAAAACATACATTTTCATAATCGGTCCATTCAGGGGAACAACATATAAAAAAATGGCACGAATCAGACAAGGGGTTCAAAAGTTAAGGGAAAGTCCTTTGTGACTAAATGAAGCATGGCTTTCTGGCCCAAACCAGTTTCAGAGTCTTCTATCCTGGAGAGTAATTCAATTATCTCCCAGGATAGACACAAGACTCCATTAAGCACATGGTTGCAAAAAGACACAAAACACTTAAAATACATAAAGTCACATTTACACATGTAACACACAGACATTTCACATATCCCCAGATAGTTGGGATCTGGAGTGCACACATATTAGATGAGAATGGCACTCAGATCAAGGCCAAATAAGCCTTTCTGCAGGGAAATAAACGTTTAACCTGCAGGGCCATAGTCCAAAGGAGCAGGCTACAGCAACCAGGCTTCTCCAGTTCACAGGCGGTGTTGGTTTCTCACGCACACTTCCCTTTTTACCAATCCAGACTAACAGGGTATCTGGACTCCCGCCGTCAGTGCCCTGGTTAGTCCAGCAACCCACCCACAAAACAGAAACAGCAGTGGCCAGCCCACCCACAATAACTGGTTACTGCACCTGTAGAGGAGAACTTTGTCCATGTCCAGGTGCTCACCTCACTGTGTGGGCAACTGTTAGGGCTGCCTTAGAAAGGAGTGGGCAGAGACCAGCGGTACTCTGCCCTGATGCCAGTGCTACCACGGAAGTAGCCTGGTGGGAGCCTGGTTGTGGGAGGGAGAGACCGACTGTCTCCCCTCTGGATACACCGCCCTGTGGCTGGGGAACAGGACCGACTGTCCCTACCCCTTGTGCTGTAAGTGCAGAGACTACAGTCCCATCTGCACTGTTGGGGGGTGTAACATCTCCCCTTGCTGGGTTAGGCTGCCGCTGGAGAGAGGGTGTAACAAGCTCCTCTCTCTGAACTGTAAACTGCCGCTGGGGAGAAGGGGTATCAGGCTCCTCTCCCTGACACACTCTCTGCTGGTGGAGAGGGGGACCAGCTGTCTCCCCTTTCATTATTTTGTCCTGTGGTTGGGGTGCGAGACTGACGGTCTCTGCTCCTGCAGGACACTCTTCTGCCGCTGGGGAGGAAGGACGCACCTTCAGCTCCCCTGGGGTACACACTGCCGCTGGGGAGGAAGGACTGCACCTTCAGCTCCCTGGGGTACACACACTGCCGCTGGGGAGGAAGGACTGCACCTTCAGCTCCCTGGGTACACACTGCCGCTGGGGAGGAAGGACTGCACCTTCAGCTCCCTGGGATACACACACTGCCGCTGGGGAGGAAGGACGCACCTTCAGCCCCCTGGGATACACACTGTCAGCTGGGGAGGAAGGACGGCACCTTCAGCTCCCCTGGGATACATTGACTGCCGCTGGGGAGGGAAGTACAGCACCTTCTCTAGCTCCTGGGATACATACTGCCGCTGGGGATCTACAAGACTGCCCAGCATCCCTAGGCCTGTAGAGAGACTCGTCCCATCCCCACCTGCCAAGCTGGGTGTCTTCCCAGGACAAGTCAATAAGGTCTTCCATCTCTGGGGCTGGTTGGGACATATGTGGTACAGTACCAAAGTCTCCTGATAACAGGCTTGGTTGCTGGGGAGGAGGAACTAAACTCAATGCTTCCGGTGGTATACAGTCCATAAGCCCCATCATGTCAGAGACATGCGGCGTTATACGTTGGAATAGGCAAACATAATCCTGTTCTAGTTCCCACTCTCGGTTGGCAAGAAAAGATAGATCTGGCTGAATGGCATCGATCTCTGTAAGGTCCCAGTTGTCTGCCCACTCAGCTCGGATGGACCAGAAGCGAGCAATGTCGGTGTCTCCGAACCAGAGACTAGTTTCAATAGTATCCCACAACAAACCAGGGCCGTCGTAGTCTTCCCCCTCAATACACTTGTATTCAATCAGCCATGGGTAGAGGTGGTAAACATGCCACCGCAGGGCCCGATAGGAATCATCCAGCCACACCTCAGTCTCAACTAGCGTCTCCAGTTCGCTTACCCATTCCTCTGAGGGCTTGTTTCCCAATAACGGCATCCGCAGCTCTAGTTGTTCTGCTTGGCTCTGGTTAGTGGTCAGGATTTCCTCGCACCGGAAGGGTCGAATTTCGTCGATGTCCTCCTTCCAGAGATCGGTACGAAGCGCCACCCTCCACTCTGTCTCTCTTTCCTCTGGGATAGGATACTCCATACTGCGCATCACATCCTGTAGTCGCTGCTGGAGCCTGGCGTCAAAGTGAGATACTGCACGGCCTTCCATCTCTGAAGTAGTGCTGGTTTTCCCAAATCTTTATGTAGACAGGGACGCTGCATGAACACTAGCGTCGCCTTCAATTTGTAAATCCACGAACTGTGTCTCTGAGCTGCTTTACCTCGCACTAGGACACCATCCCACCGCTTGCCACCAATGTAACGGATCGCCTGGCACCCTGACTGGGTACCTCCGTTGAAGGATGCTCCTAGCGCTTCCTGAGGACTCCAAGCACTCTGGCAGACACCACAATCACCGAACCGGAGAAACAAATAAATTCTCCCAAGCATATGAATGCTGCAGACAGTTGAATAGGAACCATACAAATAGGTTTACTCTCCTAGCAGTCAAACTGGAACAGCATACAATAAATCCTTCCCCCAATAATGAGACGACACTTCACTTTGAGGGTTAAAACAGGAACTCAAGTGCTGGCACACCCAGCCTGGTTTTTATTACAATCCACAAAACATAGTACAGCCCACAGGGCGTTACAAAACAACCAATCAATCCATACAATACACCCAGACACTCCCACACAAAATCCTCCCCTCTGCAGGTGATATGATTACTGAACACAATGGGTAATCTCATTATCACCGGCAGAGGAATACAGTTTTTATACAATATTTATAACTTCTAAAATATACATGTGACAAACATAAAACATACATTTTCATAATCAGTCCATTCAGGGGAACAACATATTAAAAAATGGCACGAATCAGACAAGGGGTTCAAAAGTTAAGGGAAAGTCCTTTGTGACTAAATGAAGCATGGCTTTCTGGCCCAAACCAGTTTCAGAGTCTTCTATCCTGGAGAGTAATTCAATTATCTCCCAGGACAGACACAAGACTCCATTAAGCACATGGTTGCAAAAAGACACAAAACACTTTAAAATACATAAAGTCACATTTACACATAACACACAGACATTTCACATATCCCCAGATAGCTGGGATCTGAGTGCACATTATTAGATGAATGGCACTCAGATCACACAAATAAGCCTTTCTGCAGGGGAAATAAACGGTTTAACCTGCAGGGCCATAGTCCAAAGGGAGCAGGCGACCAGGCTTCTCCAGTTCACAGTGGCGAGGTTGGTTTCGCCACAAGCTCTTAGCAAAACTTAGTGATCATACCCTGGGGGGTATAGTGAATATAGCAATCCCCAGAGTGTATTTCTCCAATCCCCCAAACATGAGCCTCTGGGCCGAGGGACGGTGATTGGGCTAAGTTGAACAGGCGTCGGTAGCTCTGCTCCAGCCCCCACTCCATTGCGACCAGATGACTCAGGTCTGGCCCCAGGTCGTCCGCTCGGGGAAGATCCAGCAGGGTTTCCCTGATGTTGTGGATGTCCCAGAACCGAAACTCTGTGGGGCATCCAAAGTCATCGCCTTCCTCAGAGGCCTCCCACAGTAAGCCCGGGCCATTATAATCCTCTCCTTCGGGCAGATAGTGGTTAGTCTTCGAGGGGTTGCGCTGGGTGGCGTACCACTTTAATGCCCGGTAAGCTGCATCTAGCCACAACTCCTTCCAAATTAAATCCCAGAGTTCCAACAACCATTCATCCAAGGGTTGCTCCCCTAGGAAAGGGGAGCGCAGGGCCTCGGGTACCTGGAACCGCTGCTAGTCACAGGGAAGGCTCTCTCCCCGCCGCCGTTGTACCTTTTCCAGGGCATCGTGCCACATCTCCGTACGAGTGACATCTCTCCAGTGCAGTATGCACTTCTCTGATACAGGCCCGTCCTGTTGGGCCAAGTGCTGCTGCAACCTCCAGCGAAACTCCTCTTCCATGTTGCTGTGGATAGGGACGCTGCACAGAGGCTAGCGTTGCCCTCAATTATAAATCCGTAACTCCACACGTTACCGGTGTCTCCGAGCTGCTGGTCCTCGCACTAGGACGCCATCCCACCGCTGCCACCAAATGTGACGGACCGCTGGCACTCCGACTGAGTACCTCCGCCAATCGATGCTCCTATTGCTCACTGAGGACTCCAACCGACACCATCAGCACTGCAGACCCCACTTCCAGCGATGCAACTGCGCCGGGGTCTCTGCTGTCTCCACCGACCCTGGAACCAAGGCCAGGATCGAGCTTCCAGTGGGTGAACCTCTCTTTCCCCAGAGAGCAGGAACAGGAACAAGCTCTTAGCAGAACTTAGTGATCATACCCTGGGGAGTATAGTGATTATAGCAATCCCCCAAACATGAGCCAAGGCTTAATGCTGGAACAAGACTTATTTACTGGCACACAGAACTCACAATTTATGTAACACAAAACTCCTCCTCTGGGCCAGGCTAGATAATTGAGTTTCTACAATACACAAAGCTCAATTATCTGCTGGCCATAAATAATACAGTTTTTACAGCATTCATGACTTCTAAAATATACATCACATTCACATAAAACTTATATATTTACAATCAATCCATTCAGAGAAAAAACATATCAAAAAATGGCATGAATCCGACCAGGGGTTCAGAAGTTAGTAAAGTATCTTTTGGGGCCTGGCTGGCAGCATGGATATCTGGCCCAAACTGGTTTTACAGAGCCCTCTAGCCTGGAGACAATGGGGAAAGTAATCCAATTATCCAGGGATAGAAGCAGACTCCATTGAGCACATGTTCCCAGTAAAACACAAAAGGATACAAAAATATATAACTCCTATCATACTGAATTAAACGGACCAAATCTCCCAGGGTCCATAGTCACAGGGCAAGAGGCGGGCAAGCAGTCCTCTCCAGGCACAAGTGGCAAAGGGCACTTCGTCACAGTTACATTGTAACATACCACTGGGTGCTTTGGTGCCTACATCAGAGGGTTACATTCTTCGATACCACTGGGTGCTTTGGTGCCTACATCAGAGGGTTACATTGTAACATACCACTGGGTGCTTTGGTGCCTACATCAGAGGGTTACATTCTTCGATACCACTGGGTGCTTTGGTGCCTACATCAGAGGGTTACATTCTTCGATACCACTGGGTGCTTTGGTGCCTACATCAGAGGGTTACATTGTAACATACCACTGGGTGCTTTGGTGCCTACATCAGAGGGTTACATTCTTCGATACCACTGGGTGCTTTGGTGCCTACATCAGAGGGTTACATTCTTCGATACCACTGGGTGCTTTGGTGCCTACATCATAGGGTTACATTGTAACATACCACTGGGTGCTTTGGTGCCTAAATCAGAGGAAGCAGGACTCGCTCTGTTTATACACTCTGTTTATACACTATATAAATCCATAGATAGAAGCAGGGCTCGCACTGTTTATACACTATATAAATCCATAGATAGATAGAAGAAGGGCTCGCTTTGTTTATACACTATATAAATCCATAGATAGATAGAAGCAGGGCTCGCTCTGTTTATACACTATATAAATCCATAGATAGAAGCAGGGCTCGCTCTGTTTATACACTATATAAATCCATAGATAGATAGAAGCAGGGCTCGCTCTGTTTAAACACTATATAAATCCATAGATAGATAGAAGCAGGGCTCGCTCTGTTTATACACTATATAAATCCATAGATAGAAGCAGGGCTCGCTCTGTTTATACACTATATAAATCCATAGATAGAAGCAGGGCTCGTTCTGTTTATACACTATATAAATCCATAGATAGAAGCAGGACTCGCTCTGTTTATACACTATATAAATCCATAGATCGATAGATGCAGGGCTCGCTCTGTTTATACACTATATAAATCCATAGATAGATATAAGCAGGACTCGCTCTGTTTATACACTATATAAATCCATAGATAGATAGAAGCAGGGCTCGCACTGTTTATACACTATATAAATCCATAGATAGATAGAAGCAGGACTCGCTCTGTTTAAACACTATATAAATCCATAGATAGATAGAAGCAGGACTCGCTCTGTTTATACACTATATAAATCCATAGATAGATAGAAGCAGGGCTCGCTCTGTTTATACACTATATAAATCCATAGACAGAAGCAGGGCTCGCTCTGTTTATACACTATATAAATCCATAGATAGATAGAAGCAGGACTCGCTCTGTTTATACACTATATAAATCCATAGATCGATAGAAGCAGGGCTCGCTCTGTTTATACACTATATAAATCCATAGATAGATAGAAGCAGGGCTCGCTCTGTTTATACACTATATAAATCCATAGATAGACAGAAGCAGGGCTCGCTCTGTTTATACACTATATAAATCCATAGATAGATAGAAGCAGGACTCGCTCTGTTTATACACTGTATAAATCCATAGATAGATAGAAGCAGGGCTCGCTCTGTTTATACACTATATAAATCCATAGATAGATAGAAGCAGGGCTCGCTCTGTTTATACACTATATAAATCCATAGATAGATATAAGCAGGGCTCGCTCTGTTTATACACTATATAAATCCATAGATAGATAGAAGCAGGGCTCGCTCTGTTTATACACTATATAAATCCATAGATAGATAGAAGCAGGACTCGCTCTGTTTATACACTATATAAATCCATAGATAGAAGCAGGGCTCGCTCTGTTTATAAACTATATAAATCCATAGATAGATAGAAGCAGGACTCGCTCTGTTTATACACTATATAAATCCATAGATAGATAGAAGCAGGACTCGCTCTGTTTATACACTATATAAATCCATAGATAGATAGAAGCAGGGCTCGCTCTGTTTATACACTATATAAATCCATAGATAGAAGCAGGGCTCCCTCTGTTTATACACTATATAAATCCATAGATAGATAGAAGCAGGGCTCGCTCTCTTTGTACACCTTATAAATCCATAGATAGAAGCAGGACTCGCTCTGTTTATACTCTATATAAACCCATAGATAGATGGAAGCAGGGCTCGCTCTGTTTATACACTATATAAATCCATAGATAGATAGATAGATAGAAGCAGGGCTCGCTCTGTTTATACACTATATAAATCCATAGATAGACAGAAGCAGGACTCGCTCGGTTTATACACTATATAAATCCATAGATAGATAGAAGCAGGGCTCCCTCTGTTTATACACTATATAAATCCATAGATAGATAGATAGAAGCAGGGCTCGCTCTGTTTGTACACCTTATAAATCCATAGATAGAAGCAGGGCTCGCTCTGTTTATACACTATATAAATCCATAGAAAGATAGAAGCAGAGCTCGCTCTGTTTATACACTATATAAATCCATAGATAGAAGCAGGGCTCACTCTGTTTATACACTATATAAATCCATAGATAGATAGAAGCAGGGCTCGCTCTGTTTATACACTATATAAATCCATAGATAGATAGAAGCAGGACTCGCTCTGTTTATACACTATATAAATCCATAGATATATAGAAGCAGGGCTCGCTCTGTTTATACACTATATAAATCCATAGATAGAAGCAGGGCTTGCTCTGTTTATACACTATATAAATCCATAGATAGAAGCAGGGTTTGCTCTGTTTATACACTATATAAATCCATAGATAGATAGAAGCAGGGCTCGCTCTGTTTATACACTATATCAATCCATAGATAGATAGAAGCAGGGCTCATTCTGTTTATACACTATATAAATCCATAGATAGAAGCACGGCTCGCTCTGTTTATACACTATATAAATCCATAGATAGATAGAAGCAGGACTCGCTCTGTTTATACACTATATAAATCCATAGATAGAAGCAGGACTCGCTCTGTTTATACACTATATAAATCCATAGATAGAAGCAGGCTCGCTCTGTTTATACACTATATAAATCCATAGATAGAAGCAGGGCTCGCTCTGTTTATACCCTATATAAATCCATAGATAGAAGCAGGGCTCGCTCTGTTTATACACTATATAAATCCATAGATAGATAGAAGCAGGGCTCGCTCTGTTTATACACTATATAAATCCACAGGTTAGAGTTTGTCATGTGTAAATAAGATTTTAGAATTTGTTTTCAATGATGGGGGTATAAGGAAGTTTGTCTGTACAGTTGCTTTCCTCGTACATAGAAGGCAGCTTGCTTTTCTCATTTATTGCATCTTGGAATAAGTCCTTATGTATTCAGTTATCCTTCCATCTTGTCTGTTGATATCTCCGACTTGTCATTGTGGTTCTTGCTCATTCATTCCTCAGATAATTCCTTCCTCTTCTCTCTCCATTTGGGCAGATTCTTCTTTGAGTAACCCCTTCGCTCCGCTCCCCGCAGGTACCATCATGATGAGTGGATGTGGCATATTGACCAATGGGAAAGGAACGCGTAGGGAGTACTGTGAGTTCAGCTTGGATGAGTTACAGGTAACTACCTTCCAATTCACCCTTATCCTTACCCTAGCCTCCAATCTCATTCAGCAGTTGCACATGACATGACTCAATTTGCTGCTTTTTCAAGGATAAAATGTGTAACTTTAGGAAAAAATGTTAAATATCATGCCCTTGGCCCCCTTTGTACAGGTGCGCCCGCCCTGGGCCCCCATTGTACAGGTGCGCCCGCCCTGGGCCCCCATTGTACAGGTGCGCCCGCCCTGGGCCCCCATTGTACAGGTGCGCCCGCCCTGGGCCCCCATTGTACAGGTGCGCCCGCCCTGGGCCCCCATTGTTAGGTGCGCCCGCCCTGGGCCCCTCACAATCACCTGGGATTTCATACGGACACTATCTAGGACCCTGGACTGTGCATATGTCCAAGTCACCCTACAAGTCAAACAACAATACACACCTCGCACCATTATAGGTGCAAGGTGTGTATTGTTGTTTTAGTGTTATGTATTGTGTGCTCTCCTGTCCTGCTGATGCTTGCTTCCAAGTAGATGGATTTGGTGGTGGGGACTATACAGCGCCACCTGTTGGTAGCAACAGCAATATGCACTACCTGAATAGCAAGGCTTGCTAATTTGCATATTCAGATAGATTTGCATATTATGGTTTCTATAGACAGGAGAGAGATTTCATGTTATTGTCTTCCCCATCCCTTTATTATTATGTCTGTGTAATTATCAGAGCCTGTATGTTTCTTCACATGATTTGGTTTTATGTGGGTATTCACCGTAATCTTTATATAATGATCATATGAACTAGTTCCAATAAAAAATAAACCGGTGTATGCTAGTTTCCTTTGGAACTTTGTGTTCTGTGTGGATTTTTATGGATCTTATTAACAGAGTCTTTGGACCTGTTGGCTAGCTGCAAGATCCTTTTAAGCTCTGGGATAAATCAAAAGTGCTAGGCCTGAGAGCTGCAAGTGCCTTTGTAAAGGCAATTCAAATCTCATTGCAGGCATTGGTGGTGGAAACCTGCCTGGAAAAAGGGGTAAAGTGGAATGGGTAGAGGGGATGGTACATGCCTGGATGGAGAGCTTTAGCTTGGTCAGTGGAAAAGCTCCAGAGAGACCCTAGTCAAGACTTGCGACTGGGGTTGAAACGTTCCAGGCTCCCTCCCCAACTGCTAGGAAGTGGATTAGGCGGAGGTACTCGGACCGAATACAGGAGCTCTGTCACACACGCCTTGGGCCCCCTTGTTACAGGTGCGTGCCTTGGGCCCCTTTTGTTGTCCATCCTGTCTTAACACATGGTTTCAGTAATATTTGGTACATTGGATCTACCATGCCAATATCTCCAAATGCCCGTTGTAACAGAGCTTGTGTACTTCGGCTCAGTAACTCCTTTAGGTCGACTTCCTTGCTTCTAGCACGGGACGCTGTAGCACATTAGACCCAGTAGCAGAAGCTGGACTACCCTTGATCGGACAGCTGTGGTTATAGCTCTCTGCAGTGGTTATGGCTCCCTGCGGTGGTTTCTCCCTTTCTCCCGTAAATGTACTTCCAAAGTGTTTCAGAGTATCTCCCAGTCCAGTGCTCTATGTGCAGGATGGGTTCAGGTGGTCCCCAATTCTTGCTGTGAGGCAGAGTAAGCGTCTTGGAGGGGTCTATATACCCCTCTTCCCATAGTGACTGACAGTTTTTTGTGGTTTTTTTTGAGGGAGTATGTGGGGTTGTAATGGGGTACCATGATATTTGTTAACAATCATCTCTCTCTCCAGGAGGGCGATCACATTGGGCTTACCAGGAAAGCTAGTGGAGCTCTTCATTTCTATATCAATGGCATGGACCAGGGTGAGGCACAGTCTGTCATTGCTCTCCCCATTTACACAGTCTGTCATGGCTCTCCCCATTTACCCAGTCTGTTATGGCTCTCCCCATTTACCCAGTCTGTCATGGCTCTCCCCATTTACCCAGTCTGTTATGGCTCTCCCCATTTACCCAGTCTGTCATGGCTCTCCCCATTTACACAGTCTGTCATGGCTCTCCCCATTTACACAGTCTGTCATGGCTCTCCCCATTTACCCAGTCTGTCATGGCTCTCCCTATTTACCCAGTCTGTCATGGCTCTCCTATTTACTTCCAGTCTGTCAGCGGCTCTCCCCATTTACCCAGTCTGTCATGGTTTCCTCCTATTTACCCAGTCTGTCATGGCTCTCCCCATTTACACAGTCTGTCATGGCTCTCCCCATTTACACAGTCTGTCATGGCTCTCCCCATTTACCCAATCTGTCATGGCTCTCCCCATTTACCCAGTCTGTCATGGCTCTCCCCATTTACCCAGTCTGTCATGGCTCTCCCCATTTACCCAGTCTGTCATGGCTCTCCCCATTTACCCAGTCTGTCATGGCTCTCCCCATTTACCCAGTCTGTCATGGCTCTCCCCATTTACCCAGTCTGTCATGGCTCTCCCCATTTACCCAGTCTGTCATGGCTCTCCCCATTTACCCAGTCTGTCATGGCTCTCCCCATTTACCCAGTCTGTCATGGCTCTCCCCATTTACCCAGTCTGTCATGTCTCTCCCCATTTACC
>OW240914.1:896861-913332 GCA_933207985.1 Pelobates cultripes | reverse complement strand
GCATATCACTCTGCTGCTGGAGGGCAGGAACAACTACCTCTGCCCCCTGTAACTCAGCCTGCCTCTGGGGAGGGAGGACGCTGCTTTCCTCTCCCTGCACTTTACACTGCCTTCCCGGCATATCACTCTGCTGCTGGGGGGCAGGAACAACTACCTCTGCCCCCTGTAACTCAGCCTGCCGCTGGGGAATGGAGCTTGGGCTCCCAATTCACTGCAATATCTCCCGCTGGGGAATGGAGCTCGGGCTCCCAATTCCCTGCAATACCGGTGGAGAGACCTCGGTCCCCTCTCCACCTGCCGCCTGGGGTTCCTCCCAGTAAATTTCAACAATATCTTCCTGGATCTGTCACTCTGCTGTCCTGCGGAGCATTCCCAATGGAGTGGAAGAGATCTCGGTAGTCCTGCTCCAGTTCCCACTCCAGGGTTGCTAGGTGAGCCAGGTCTTGCTCTACCTCATGGGGGTCATCCCAGTCATGCCTAGCCTCCCTCTCGTAGAAAATGTCCTGAAGTCTGTTCTGCGCAGGGCTCCCGAAGTCAGGCTCTGCAAAGGACTCCCATAACAGGCCAGGACCATCAAACTCCTCTCCCTCTGGCTTGTCATGCTCAGCTGTCCAGGGTATATACTGTGCCATATACCACCAGAGCGCCTGGTAGGCATCCTCCAGCCATAGCTCCTGCCATACCCGATGCTCTAGTTCCTTCACCCATTCCTCCAGGCAGTGGCGGATCCAGAGCCTGATCTCGGGAGGGGCACTTGTAGATTATTTAAAGAAATAATCCAGACACAATAACTACTACAGCTCAGTGTAGTGGTTATGGTGTCAATAGTGCCGGGACCCCCTCCTAGAGTAAGTAGTCAAACCGTTTAAGAACAGTTCGACAACTTACCTGAGGTCTGCTGGGAAATGGGGCGGTAGTAGGGCATAGGAGCAGTGGTGTGTGTGAGTGGTGCAATGTGTAAGGGGTGCAGTGTGTGAGCAGTGTGTGAGCAGTGTGTGAGCAGTGTGTGAGCAGTGTGTGAGCAGTGTGTGTGTGTGTGTGTGTGTGTGTAGGTTGTAGTGTGTGAGTAGGGGGGGCAGTGTATGTCAGGGATGCAGTGTATGTGTGGGACAGTATGTGTGTGTAACAGTTGCAGTGTGTGTGTATGGGGCGGCAGTGTATGGGGGCAGTGTGTGTGTATGGGGGGCAGTATGTGTGTATGGGGGGGGGGCAGTGCATGGTGTGTATGGGGGGGCAGTATGTGTGTATGGGGGGGCAGCATGGGGCAGTATGTGTGGGCATGGGGGCGTGCATTGGGGCAGTATGTGTGTATGGGGGGCAGCATAAAGGTGCATGTGTGTATGAGGGCAGTATGTGTGCATGGGTGGCAGTACATGTGTGTATGAGGGCAGTATGTGTGCATGGGGGCAGTATGTGCATGGGGGGCAGCATGTGTGTATGGGGGGGCAGCATAAAGGTGCATGTATGGGGGGGCAGTATGTGTATGAAGGTGTATGTGTGTGTGTATGGGGGCTGTATGGGGGGGCAGTATGTGTGTATGGGGGGCAGTATGTGTGTATAAAGGGGTGTATATGTGTGTGTAGGTTGGGGCAGTATGTGTGTATGGGGGGGTTGCATGTGTGTATGGGGGCAGCATGTGTGTATGGGGGGGGCAGCATGTGTGTATGGGGGCAGCATGTGTATGGGGGCAGCATGTGTATGGGGGGCAGTATGGGGGGGTAGTATGTGTGTATGGGGGGGCAGCATGTGTATGGGGGCTATGTGTGTGTGTGTGTTAAGGGTAAGGGGGGCTTTTTTAATAATATATATCTTTATTTAATTTAAAAAAAAAAAAATATCCTATGTCCCCCCTCCCTTCTTACCTTTATTGAGGAGGAGGGGGGACATATTTTCATCCCTGGTGGTCCCAGTGGTGAATCCCTGGTGGTCCCAGTGGTTACAGTGAACTCTAGCCCGCGCTCCCGGGCTAGAGTTCACTCTCGCGAGATTTGGAGCGTTGCCGTGGTAACCGCGGCAACGCTCCAAATCTCGCGAGAGGAGGACCCGGAGGAGCTGCAGCCTGAGCTCCCGGGTCCTCCCTCTCCCTCCCTCCGCCGCCGGCTGTCAGCACGGTGCCTGCGGACCGGGGAGGGAGATCTCTGATCTCACCCCCCGGTCCGCAGGCACATTGCAGGGCTAGCACCTGCATGTGCTGCTGGCAGGAGAGGGAGACCGGCGGATTTCTCGGGGGGGGCAATTGCCCCGTTGCCCCCCCCCCCCTGGATCCGCCAGTGCCTCCAGGGGCTGCTCTCCCAGGAAGGGCATCTGCAGGGCCACTTGCTTCTGCAACCGCTGCTCTTCACTGGGGAGACTCTCACCCCGCTGGTATTGTACATTATCCAGGGCCTGGTACCAGATGCTTTTCCTTAATGCATCCCGGCCATCCAGGTCCTCCTCCTTGTATAACACTGCTGGTTCCATTCTGTTGCTTTTAGGGTCGCTGTACTTGGACATGCGTTGCCCCCACTTGTAAATCCAAAGAAATGGTGTCTCCTGTAGCTGTCCTTCTGGCTGTAGGAACGATCCCGCCGCTTGCCACCAATTGTAACGGACCGTTTTGCACACAAGGGGAAAAAAACGTTTAGGCGATCGGCCCCCTTTCCAGAGATGCAGGCACAGCTACTGCAGAACACCCAACTCCCGAACTGGATACAAAATAGCACTCCAACTCCCGAACTGGAACCTCCCAAATAGCTGCTGGCAGACGAACAGGAAAAGCAGACAATCCGCTTACACTCCTGGCAATCAGTCTCTAACAGCATACAGCGAATCCCCCCCAAGAACGAGACAAGGCTCCGTGTTGAGGGTCAAGCAGTGGTCTGAGGTGCTGGCACACCCAGCCTGTTTTCAAATACAGGACCGCCCACAGGGAGGTATAAAACAACCAATCACATCACAGTTACATCCCACATATTCCCTCCCCTTATCCTGAGAGGAAACTCAATTACACATACAGTTAAAACATACTTTCTACCCAACTTTCATAACTCTAAAACCATACATCCACTCTTCATACAAATTGCATATTTGGAATCAATCCATTCAGGGGAGCAACATATTAAAAAATGGCACAAATCAGACAAGGGGTTCAAAAGTTAGTAAAAAGTCCTTTGTGACTAAATGAAGCATGGCTTTCTGGCCCAAACCAGTTTCAGAGTCTTCTATCCTGGAGAGTAATTCAATTATCTCCCAGGACAGACACAAGACTCCATTAAGCACATGGTTGCAAAAAGACACAAAACACTTTAAAATACATAAAGTCACATTTATTACATAAAACACAGACATGTAACATATCCCCAGATAGCTCAGGTCCAAGCGCACATTATTAAGCGAATGGCGCTCAGACCACACGAATACAGTTTAATCGCCATGGAGCCAAAGTCTTTACAGTCAGTTTTATATGAATGGGCTCCATGGGATTCCTATCTGGGGTGTAACACATTCAAACAAATCTACCGAACCCCAGGCAGAAAAGCACGAATGAAGCTTTTCTGCAGGTAAAAAAGATGTCTTTTAACAGGGGGCCATAGTCCAAAGGCAGCAGGCGAGCAACCAGGCTTCTCCAATGCAATGTGGCGAGATTGGTCTCGTCACACTAAGAAATGTATTCCTGTTTAGAGGCTGTTTTTAGACGATATTTCCTCCTTTTCCAAAGCGGTTTCAATAGATTATACTCTGGCCTACACACTCCATTGTCTTTTTAGAGACTGTCTGTTTTTATCCTACATTTCACAGCCCTCCTGTGATGTCTCCCTCGATTTATAGGTGCTTAATAATGACTGGATGTTGCGTAGCGCCAGGAGAGGGTCACATAGCATTTTTGGTGGGATATTACCCTGAATAAGGTATTAGTTTATTTTGATTTATCAGTAGCATAGGGTTGCATCTCACTTTGTTTTCATGAGGCTGATCCTAGAAGCAAGGCATTTTACCCAATATTACTGGTTCCAAACTGTGGTGGGATGTGTCTTGCGTTACATTTGCTGTCTCCGGTGGGGTGTCATTTGGTGATCTCCAGTGGTATGTCCTTGGGGGTTACAATTGGGGCTTCTTCTGTTTTATCAGTCAGCATTATGGTTTCTGTCTGGCTAATGATGCCCGACCTGGCTACACTGTATCTGGTGGGATATCTCCTGACTATTGATGGCTTCTATTTATTTTTATTGAAGGTAGGAATACATGAATTCTACTTAAGTTGTGGTAATGGTAAAGAAAGATGGGGGAGGAAAGAAATGGGCACCTAGTGATTGGCTGAGAACAACAGCTGAAGTTCTCAGCCAATCACTTGCTCACACTGTAGCTCAGCGATGAAGGTGGCTGGCAGGCAGATATGCACCAGAGCCTCCAAAGAGAAATTCCTTTAAAACAGGCCTGCACAACCTTGTGGCCCCCCAGATGTTTTTGAACTACAACACCCATGATTCATTAAATGAAACAGCCAACACCCATGTTTTTTAAATTAAACAGCCTGGTGATCATGGGAGTTGTAGTCCAAAACATCTGGGGGGGGCCGCAGGTCTTCTTTAGGAGTTCCAGTATGTAGCACCCAGTATGTTGGAGTGTTGTATATAATTAGTTTTGAATGTGTGTGTGATCTTTTTTTAATTTAGTTAACTGCATTGGGATCTGGGCAGCTTGAGTTCTGGAGAAATACCATAGGGGTACTGCCTGGCTTTTTTTCCGGGTTTCAGAGGCTTGCTGTCTGACTCTACATCTCCCCCCAGTGGTACGGCAATAATGCAGGATGGAAATACACTGAGAAATAATTATGGCTGTGACCTGGACTCCTTGGGAGCTGGGTCAAGGATCGGTATGATGAGAACGGCAAGGGGAGATTTACATTACTACATCAATGGCGAAGATCAAGGAGCAGCGTGCACAGGACTGCCCCCTGGAAGAGGTGAACAACAAAAAGACAAAACTCTACTTTTTTTGTATTTGTTTTTAGAACAGTTCTGCAGAACTCTACACAGTGCCAAATTCTATAACCAAAGACCATGACTGTATGAGGCAGTTTTGGTGTATAGATCATGCTCCTGCTCAGTTCTCTGCCATTTAATAGTTAAATCACTTTGTCACAACCAGTGGAGGGAACTGTGTTAACCAGAGCCGGGGTCTGTGTGTGGGAACTGGCCGTAACCAGAGCCGGGGTCTGTGTGCGGGAACTGGCCGTAACCAGAGCCGGGGTCTGTGTGCGGGAACTGGCCGTAACCAGAGCCGGGGTCTGTGTGCGGGAACTGGCCGTAACCAGAGCCGGGGTCTGTGTGCGGGAACTGGCCGTAACCAGAGCCGGGGTCTGTGTGCGGTAACTGGCCGTAACCGGGGTCTGTGTCGCGGGGAACTGGCGTAACCAGAGCGGGAATGGGGAACTGGCGTAACGCGAGGACAGCGTAACCAGAGCGGGGTCTGTGTGCGGGAACTGGCCGTAACCAGAGCCGGGGTCTGTGTGCGGGAACTGGCCGTAACCAGAGCCGGGGTCTGTGTGCGGGTACTGGCCGTAACCAGAGCCGGGGTCTGTGTGCGGGTACTGGCCGTAACCAGAGCCGGGGTCTGTGTGCGGTTACTGGCCGTAACCAGAGCCGGGGTCTGTGTGCGGTTACTGGCCGTAACCAGAGCCGGGGTCTGTGTGCGGTTACTGGCCGTAACCAGAGCCGGGGTCTGTGTGCGGTTACTGGCCGTAACCAGAGCCGGGGTCTGTGTGCGGTTACTGGCCGTAACCAGAGCCGGGGTCTGTGTGCGGTTACTGGCCGTAACCAGAGCCGGGGTCTGTGTGCGGTTACTGGCCGTAACCAGAGCCGGGGTCTGTGTGCGGGTACTGGCCGTAACCAGAGCCGGGGGCTGTGTGCGGGGTCTGTGTCGCGGTTACTGGCGTAACCAGAGCGGGGTCTGTGTGCGGTTACTGGCGTAACCAGAGCGGGGTCTGTGTCGCGCGATTACTGGCCGTAACCAGGCGGGGTCTGTGTCGCGGTTACTGGCGTAACCAGGCGGGGTCTGTGTGCGGTTACTGGCGTAACCAGAGCGGGGTCTGTGTCGCGGTTACTAGCGTAACCAGAGCCGGGGTCTGTGTGCGGTTACTGGCGTAACCAGGCGGGGTCTGTGTGCGGTTACTGGCGTAACCAGGGGCGGGGTCTGTGTGTGTGGGGACCTGGCGTAACCAGAGCGGGGTCTGTGTGTATGGGACCACAGCGCATTAACCAGGGCGGTCTGTGTGTGTGGGACCTGGCCGTAACCAGAGCCGGGGTCTGTGTGTGTGGGACCTGGCCGTAACCAGAGCCGGGGTCTGTGTGTGTGGGACCTGGCCGTAACCAGAGCCGGGGTCTGTGTGTGTGGGACCTGGCCGTAACCAGAGCCGGGGTCTGTGTGTGTGGGACCTGGCCGTAACCAGAACCGGGGTCTGTGTGTGTGGGACCTGGCCGTAACCAGAACCGGGGTCTGTGTGCGGGAACTGGCCGTAACCAGAGCCAGGCGGCTCTCTGACTTATTTCTGCATTCTCTTTCTGATATATTTCTGTGTGCTGTCCCCCCTAGAGGTGTACGCTGTAATAGACCTGTACGGGCAATGTGTCCAGGTGTCGCTGACGGGAGGAAGTGGTATGATCGATAACAGCCTGTCAGTGAGTCACGTGACTGATAAATCATTCCCCACTCCTTCTCCAGGTTAGTATACTCAGTGCTGTGCTCTGGGCGTTACTGTGATATTAATGAGTTTAAGAAAATTAGGACATATCCATTTAATTGAGCAATTCATTTTTATTTAATATAAGCGTTCAAGCTTGGAGCCTCTGTCCGCTCTCTTGCTGGCGGCCGCGTTTCTGGTCAGGAGCCATCAGTGTCACCTTGGCATAGGAAGAGAAAGGCCTGTGTAAAATCCATATAGATGCTGATGTCTGCTGGAACAAATCATACGCATGGGGAGTTCCTGGGAGAGGGCCGGCCCCTGGGGAGAGGGACTGCTGGCTGCTAGATGCTGGAAACGCTGCATTCAGTCTGAGCAGCCTGATCTGTGCATGGTCCAGGTGATGGAGCTCCAGCACTCTGACAGAGTAACTCTGCCCAATACACTTCCTAGCCGCTTTCAGGGACCCTGGAACGCTTCAGCTCCAGCTTCCAAAGCTTGACTGGGGTGTCTGCGGAGCTCTTCCACCCGACCAGACTGCAGTGCTCCTTCCAGGCAGGTATCGTCCTCTCTGTCTATTCTTCTGCATCCCTTCTTCCAGGCAGGTATTGTCCGCACTGCCTATTCCATTGCAGATCTCCTTCCAGGCAGGTATTGTCCACTCTACCAGACAGGTATCGTCCCCCTCTCCAGCTTTCCTTCTATGCAGGTATTCACACCCCCGCCTATACTGTGATCAGCTTCTCTCCCAGGCAGATATCCACACCCCTGCCTATACTGTGATTAGCTCCTCTCCCAGGTAGATATCCACACCTCTGCCTATACTGTGATTAGCTCCTCTCCCAGGCAGATATCCACACCTCTGCCTATACTGTAATTAGCTCCTCTCCCAGGCAGGTATCCACACCCCTGCCTATACTGTGATTAGCTCCTCTCCCAGGCAGATATCCACACCCCTGCCTATACTGTGATTAGCTCCTCTCCCAGGCAGATAGCCACACCCCTGCCTATACTGTGATTAGCTCCTCTCCCAGGCAGATATCCACACCCCTGCCTATACTGTGATTAGCTCCTCTCCCAGGCAGATATCCACACCCCTGGCTATACTGTGATAGTTCCTGCCTTTTTATAAAGGCACTTGTGCCTCTCCGGCTTAGCTCTCTTTTTTATTTCTCCCGAGCTACAGGGACCAAACAACCAGTCAACATGTCTGAAGACTCTGTTACTGGGATCCCTGAACAAATCAACCAGGACACAGTTCCAAATGGAACAAACACACTCCGCTTTGTTTTAACGTTATTTTCACATTGCAAACATGCTGTGACAACTCTATATACTACAAATATCCAAATCCTATGGAAATACATGCAGCAACTCATAATAACACATTAACATATTTATAAGGGGGTGGGGGGAATAAGATGAAATCTTTCTCCTGCCTGCAGAATTCGTAACATACAAATCTACCTGAATATGCAAATTAACAAGCCTTGCTATTCAGGTAGTGCATATTGCTGTTTCAAGATCCTCTCAACAAACATATGGCGCTATATAGGCTCCATAGCCAAATCCACCTAACTGACTACAAGCATTAAGAGGACAAGAAAGCACACAAAACATTTAAAGGAACACACCAGGCACCCAGACCACTTCCGCCCATTGGAGTGCTCTGGGTGCCAACTCCCACTACCCTTAACCCTGCAACTGTAATTATTGCAGTTTTTGTAAACTGCAATAATAACCTTGCAGGGTTAAGTCCTCCTCTATTGGCTATCAGACAGCCACTAGAGGGAGTTCTGTGTTCTTAGAACACGAAAAGTGTTTTAAACGACGCTGGACGTCCTCACGCTATGTGACGACATCAAACGTTGCCGGAATCCCCAGGTGGGGGAGAAGCGTGGACGGAGCCTCTCCCAGGCAGGTATCCACACCCCTGCCTATACTGTGATTAGCTCCTCTCCCAGGCAGATATCCACACCCCTGCCTATACTGTGATTAGCTCCTCTCCTAGGCAGATATCCACACCCCTGCCTATATTGTTATTAGCTCCTCTCCCAAGCAGGTATCCGCACCTCTGCCTATACTGTGATTAGCTCCTCTCCCAGGCAGATATCCACACCCCTGCCTATATTATTAGCTCCTCTCCCAAGCAGGTATCCGCACCTCTGCCTATACTGTGATTAGCTCCTCTCCCAGGCAAATATCCACACCTCTGCCTATACTGTAATTAGCTCCTCTCCCAGGCAGATATCCACACCTCTGCCTATACTGTAATTAGCTCCTCTCCCAGGCAGGTATCCACACCCCTGCCTATACTGTAATTAGCTCCTCTCCCAGGCAGGTATCCACACCCCTGCCTATACTGTGATTAGCTCCTCTCCCAGGCAGATATCCACACCCCTGCCTATACTGTGATTAGCTCCTCTCCCAGGCAGATATCCACACCCCTGCCTATACTGTGATTAGCTCCTCTCCCAGGCAGATATCCACACCCCTGCCTATACTGTGATTAGCTCCTCTCCCAGGCAGATATCCACACCCCTGCCTATACTGTGATAGTTCCTGCCTTTTTATAAAGGCACTTGTGCCTCTCCGGCTTAGCTCTCTTTTTTATTTCTCCCGAGCTACAGGGACCAAACAACCAGTCAACATGTCTGAAGACTCTGTTACTGGGATCCCTGAACAAATCAACCAGGACACAGTTCCAAATGGAACAAACACACTCCGCTTTGTTTTAACGTTATTTTCACATTGCAAACATGCTGTGACAACTCTATATACTACAAATATCCAAATCCTCTGGAAATACATGCAGCAACTCATAATAACACATTAAAGGACCACTATAGTGCCAGGAAAACATACTCGTTTTCCTGGCACTATAGTTCCCTGAGGGTGCCCCCACCCTCAGGGACCCCCTCCCGCCCGGCTCTGGAAGGGGGAAAGGGGTAAAAACTTACCTTTTTCCAGCGGAAGGAGGCTCCTCACTCCTCTCCGCTCCGTTGCATGCGCCCGTACAGATAACGCAGCGCGTACAGAGCCTAGCAGCGCTTCCGGCGGGAGTCTCGCACAGTACTTCACAGCAGACGCCCAGCGTGCTCTCACTGTAATTTTCACGGTGAAAACGCGCCGCCAGCGCCTCAGTAACTGTCAGGGCAGCCACTAGAACTTTGAGGAAAGCTTGCCCATTCGCAGCGAAATTATAGCAGTTTCTCACAGAAACGCTTTATAGTACTCGAAAAATAAGTTAACCACAGAGACCAGCACCCAGACCACTTCATTAAGCTGAAGTGGTCTGGGTGCTAAATGATCACTGCTGTAGCATATTTATAAGGGAATAGGGTGAAATCTTTTCTCCTGCAGAATTACGTAACATACAAATACACAAGATATACTAACAAGCCTTGCTATTCAGGTAGTGCATCATGCTGTTTCAAGATCCTCTCCAACAAACATATCCCGCCCGGCTCTGGAAGGGGAAAGGGGTAAAAACTTACCTTTTTCCAGCGCTGGGCGGAGAGCTCTCCTCCTCTCGCCTCCGTTCCGCCCCGCCGGCTGAATGCGCACGCGCGGCAAGAGCTGCGCGCGCATTCAGCCGGTCTCGCATAGGAAAGCATTTACAATGCTTTCCTATGGACGCTAGCGTGCTCTCACTGTGATTTTCACGGTGAGAAGCACGCAAGCGCCTCTAGTGGCTGTCAATGAGACAGCCACTAGAGGCTTTGGGGGAAGGCTTAACCCATTCATAATTATAGCAGTTTCTCTGAAACTGCTATAATTATGAAAAAATAGGTTAACCCTAGAAGGACCTGGCACCCAGACCACTTCATTAAGCTGAAGTGGTCTGGGTGCCTAGAGTGGTCCTTTAACATATTTATAAGGGGGGGGGGGGGAATAAGATGAAATCTTTCTCCTGCCTGCAGAATTCGTAACATACAAATCTACCTGAATATGCAAATTAACAAGCCTTGCTATTCAGGTAGTGCATATTGCTGTTTCAAGATCCTCTCAACAAACATATGGCGCTATATAGGCTCCATAGCCAAATCCACCTAACTGACTACAAGCATTAAGAGGACAAGAAAGCACACAAAACATTTAAAGGAACACACCAGGCACCCAGACCACTTCCGCCCATTGGAGTGCTCTGGGTGCCAACTCCCACTACCCTTAACCCTGCAACTGTAATTATTGCAGTTTTTGTAAACTGCAATAATAACCTTGCAGGGTTAAGTCCTCCTCTATTGGCTATCAGACAGCCACTAGAGGGAGTTCTGTGTTCTTAGAACACGAAAAGTGTTTTAAACGACGCTGGACGTCCTCACGCTATGTGACGACCTCAAACGTTGCCGGAATCCCCAGGTGGGGGAGAAGCGTGGACGGAGCCTGACCCAGCGCCGAGGGACATCGGCACTGGATTCAGGTAAGTCACTGAAGGGGTTTTAACCCCTTCAGCAACATGGGATGGGAAGGAGAGGGGCACTGCAGTGACCGGAAAACGGATATGTTTTCCTGGCACTGGAGAGTCCCTTTAATACTGAACAACCACATAGAACACACCATGCACCCACAATGGTCACAGGGTGACCTAAACACAGGAGTCATCCAGGGACCTAACTGAAGTGTCCATCTTATGCTCATAGTGATGGTGATTACTGTCACAGTTCCGTCCCCTCAGACTGAACTCCATGATCTCTGTCTGACCACAGCTCCTCAGACTGAACACCTTGATCTGTGCCTGGAGGGAGAGGTTAGCGCACTGGGACAACTCAGAAATCTAAGGTGCCCGCACTGTTCGACTGCAATATCCGCCGACACTGCCGTCTGTAATATCCCCCCACTGACCACCTGCAATATCCACCTGCACTGTCGCCCACACTGACTGCCTGCACTGCCGCCTAATGAGACCTGCAATATCCACCCACACGGCCGCTTACAATATCCACCCGCAATGTCAGCCCGCACTGCTGTCCTTACTGACCACCTGCAATATCCGCCCACACTGACCGCCCGCACTGACCACCCGCAATGTCCGCCCACACTGCTGCCCACACTGACCACCTGCAATATCCGCCCGCACTGACCACCCGCATTATCCACCCGCAATGTCCGCCCACACTGCTGCCCACACTGACCACCTGCAATATCCGCCCGCACTGACCACCCTCATTATCGCCCGCACTGACCACCCCCAATGTCCCCACACTGCTGCCCACGGCCACACCTGCAATAATATCGCCGCGCTGACCACCGCAATATCCGCCGCAGTGACCACCGCCGCAATATCTGCCGCGCGACCACCCGCAATATCCGCCCGCACTGACCACCAGCAATATCCGCCGCACTGACCACCCGCAATATCGCCCGCACTGACCACCGCGCAATATCCGCCCGCACTGACCACCCGCAATATCCGCCGCGCACCACCCGCAATATCCGCCCGCGCACCACCCGCAATAACTATCCGCCCCCACTACTGTCCACACTGACAACCCGCAGTGTCCGCCCGCAGTGCCTGCCTACACTGTTGCCCATGCTACAGGGTCTAGAGCAAATCACTAAGAAAACGTTATTGGAATTGATTTTAACAAAGTCCATTTCAGGACATTCCAAGAGTTCTTCTAATTAATAGACTAAGCACTCAGTAAGTAAATTAAGAGCTGATCCCATTCCCTTCCTCCTTGTTTTCCTTTTTGTTTAATTTTTGGCTGATTGTTAAATGCGTACTATAGGCAAAGATCAGTGAGACACTAACTCTTTTTTTGTATGTATATATCTTAAAAAAAAATGTAATCCTATTTAAGTCCAAACTTTTCCTTTAATTAGTTTGAAGTGAAGTGAAGTGAGGTGGGGTCGGTGAGGACCTACAGGCGTTTGTAAATCCGTGATCAGCTCCTGGGTCTGCACAGGCCAGCCCACTCACCTGATTTGATTTTAGAACTTCTGGAGGAAATGTCAAAGAAACAGCCAGGAAATAAAACATTAATTGAAAGTATAATTCACAGAAGCCGTAAGGTGGAAAAAACAAGTGTATACAATGCCCAAACGTTGTGTGCTAGTGCTTAAAGAATAAGGGCTATCCAATATTGACATGAATTGTTAATTTTAATCATTATACATTTCCGATGTATCTGTAAGAAATAAAAATGTTGTATTTTTTTAATTTAGAAAGTGATTAATTTTAAGGTCAGATTTGAAATCTTCATTAAATTTCCTTTTATTTAGGGTATAATAGTTTTTTTTTTAATTTCTATTTAGAGATGTTAAATTCCATGTATAGACTGTATAATATAGTCTCCTCATGTCTGTCCTCTCCAGTCCCCAGTGTCTCGCATAGGTTTCACTCTGTCTGTGGCAAAAACATATCTGTTCTTTGTGACGGAACGCGAGCCGAGCGTTGTGCTGGATACAGTGATGGCATTGTTTTCAGCAGCAGTGAACTGCTTGCCAATGAGGTGTTTGAGGTAAGATTGTAAGATCAATAAAGCTTCTATGTTGGTGGATCAGTAACTGTACTAGATTGTGGGATTGGGAGACCGTCTGTAACCGTGTTAGATTGTGGGATTGGGAGGAGAGGGTCAGTAACTGTAATAGATTGTGGGATTGGGAGGCCTTCAGTAACTGTACTAGATTGTGGGATTGGGAGAGGGTCCGTAACCGTGTTAGATTGTGAGATTGGGAGTCCGTCCATAACCGTGTTAGATTGTGGGATTGGAAGAGGGTCCGTAACCATGTTAGATTGTGGGATTGGAAGAGGGTCCGTAACCGTGTTAGATTGTGGGATTGGGAGACCATCAGTAACTGTACTAGATTATGGGATTGGGAGACCGTCCATAACCGTGTTAGATTGTGGGATTGGGAGAGGGTCAGTAACTGTACTAGATTGTGGGATTGGGAGAGGGTCCGTAACCGTGTTAGATTGTGGGATTGGGAGACCGTCAGTAACTGTACTAGATTGTGGGATTGGGAGACCGTCAGTAACTGTATTAGATTGTGGGATTGGGAGACCGTCAGTAACTGTATTAGATTGTGGGATTGGGAGACCATCAGTAACTGTGTTAGATTGTGGGATTGGGAGAGGGTCAGTAACCCTATTAGATTGTGGTATTAGGAGAGGGTCAGTAACCCTATTAGATTGTGGGATTGGGAGAGGGTCAGTAACTGTACTAGATTGGGAGAAGGTCAGTGACTGTATTAGATTGTGGGATTGGGAGAGGGTCAGTAACCCTATTAGATTGTGGTATTAGGAGAGGGTCAGTAACCCTATTAGATTGTGGGATTGGGAGGAGAGGGTCAGTAACCGTACTAGATTGTGGGATTGGAAGAGGGTCAGTGATGGTGGGATTGGAATAGGCTCAGTGATTGTGGGATTGGAAGAGGGTCAGTGATTGTGGGATTGGAAGAGGGTCAGTAACAGTGTTAGATTGTGGGATTGGGAGAGGGTCAGTGATTGTGGGATTGGGAGAGGGTCAGTAACCGTGTTAGATTGTGGGATTGGGAGAAGGTCAGTAACCGTACTAGATTGGGAGAAGGTCAGTGTAACAGATCGCCTGGCACCCCGACTGGGTACCTCCGTTTAAGGATGCTCCTAGCATTTTCTGAGGACTCCAAGCACTCTGGCATACACCACAATCACCGAACCAGAGAAGCATATGAGTACTTCTAAGCATATGAATGTTGTAGACCGTTGAATATGAACCATACGAATAGGTTTACTCTCCTAGCAGTCAAACTGGAACAGCATACAATAAATCCTTCCCCCAATAATGAGACGACACTTCACTTTGAGGGTTAAGCAGGAACTCCCTGTACTGGCACATACAGCCTCTTTTATTCCCAATCCACAAACTTAGTACTGCCCACAGGGTTTTACAGAACAACCAATCAATCTGTACAATACACACAGACACTCCCACACAAACTCCTCCCCTCTGCCTGTAATACAATTACCTTACACAATGGGTAATCTAATTATCACAGACAGAGAAATACAGTTTCCTAAAACACATCACAGGGACCCCAAAACATGCAATACCCCAGTATATCCTTGGAACCGGGGGATCTGGGTGAACCACATATCCAAAATTCACCCAGATCCGTTCAGTACTTTGGAAGATACAGTTTAATGCAGATTCCACAGAACATATACAGGCTAGATGAAAATCAATCACTGTATAATGTGTCCCCTGCTGTATAGTCCAAAACCACTGCACCAAATACTGGCGAGATGGCACCGTGTTGAAAGGTCCAAACAGAGTCTGTGAGTTAAAATGGCCGCCATCCGTTGTTCTCACCATGTGCTTCATCCATTGTTATCACCATGTGCCTCTGATACAGGAAATGGTGGCCACCAAGTAACTCCACAGTATGTCCCCAGATGGTTCTTAAAGGGCCAGCAGCAGCACAACACAAATCCCTTATGCCCAAATCATGTCTTTAAAGGGCAATACATCCCAGGGGCCATAGTCACATGGCAGGAGGCTGGCAATCAGTCTTCTCCAATGCCCAGTGGCGAGGTCGGTTTCGCCACAGTCAGTAACCGTACTAGATTGGGAGAGGGTCAGTAACCGTATTAGATTGTGGGATTGGGAGAGGGTCAGTAACCGTATTAGATTGTGGGATTGGGAGAGGGTCAGTAACCGTACTAGATTGTGGGATTGGGAGAGGGTCAGTAACCGTACTAGATTGTGGGATTGGGAGAGGGTCCGTAACCGTGTTAGCTTGTGAGATTGGGAGTCCGTCCATAACCGTGTTAGATTGTGGGATTGGAAGAGGGTCCGTAACCGTGTTAGATTGTGGGATTGGGAGACCGTCAGTAAGTAATAGAAGTGTAATAGATTGTGGGATTGGAAGACCGTCTGTTACGGTTATGGACGGACTCCCAATCTCACAATCTATTACAGTTACTGTGTTAGATTGGGAGACAGTCCATAACCGTGTTAGATTGTGGGATTGGAAGAGGGTCAGTAACAGTGTTAGATTGTGGGATTGGGAGAGGGTCAGTGATTGTGGGATTGGGAGAGGGTCAGTAACCGTGTTAGATTGTGGGATTGGGAGAAGGTCAGTAACCGTGCTAGATTGGGAGGTCAGTAACTGTATTATATTGTGGGATTGGGAGAGGGTCAGTAACTGTATTAGATTGTGGGATTGGGAGAAGGTCAGTAACCGTATTAGATTGTGGGATTGGGAGAGGGTCAGTAACCGTACTAGATTGTGGGATTGGGAGAAGGTCAGTAATCGTACGGGATTGGGAGAAGGTCAGTAACTGTACTAGATTGTGGGATTGGGAGAGGGTCAGTAACTGTATTAGATTGTGGGATTGGGAGAGGGTCAGTGATTGTGGAATTGGGAGAGGGTCAGTAACCGTATTAGATTGTCTGATTGGGAGAAGGTCAGTAACCGTATTAGATTGCGGGATTGGGAGAAGGTCAGTAACTGTATTAGATTGTGGGATTGAGAGAGGGTCAGTAACCGTGCTAGATTGGGAGGTCAGTAACTGTATTATATTGTGGGATTGGGAGAGGGTCAGTAACTGTATTAGATTGTGGGATTGGGAGAGGGTCAGTAACTGTATTAGATTGTGGGATTGGGAAAGGGTCAGTAACCGTATTAGATTGTGGGATTGGGAGAGGGTCAGTAATCGTGCGGGATTGGGAGAGGGTCAGTAACTGTATTAGATTGTGGGATTGGGAGAGGGTCAGTAACTGTATTAGATTGTGGGATTGGGAGAGGGTCAGTAACTGTACTAGATTGGGAGAAGGTCAGTGACTGTATTAGATTGTGGGATTGGGAGAGGGTCAGTAACTGTATTAG
>OW240914.1:873996-896761 GCA_933207985.1 Pelobates cultripes | reverse complement strand
CTGTATTTATTCTTTTTTCATTGGTCATTTTAAGTAGTTTTGATTGATACTTCTAGAGTTGTACAGATGACTATTTCCACACGTTGCTGTGTACGCGGACTTTACGAAGAACGTAGAGAAATTACCTTTGCCCCATTACATAGCACTGCACTCCGCTGAAAGATCCAGGAACTCCTCTTTATTGCAGCAGCCGTGGCTGGGAAGTTCAGCCTCTCCGGTGAAACGCCGATTACTCCAAGTGAGAGGGACGATGTCCAGCGGGGTGAGAGCTGATCTATCCTGACCTGAGGAGAGAGACGGAGTCTATTCACTAAATGCTATATCAGATTTCATTCTACGTGGTATTGCTGTATTCACTTACAACCAAACACTAAGAAAGGCAGTGAGTTTTATTTTGAATAAAAAATTATTTCTGTATTAGGATTAAAAAATAAAATAAAATAAAAATTAAATAAAGCTGTTTAGACAATAGAATGATTTGTGGGGAAATCTGGGGTATAGTTATAAGTTTCCTTCAAAATAGGATGTCTTACAGTTATCACATCATCACTAAAATCCGGCTTTATCCTGAACCTGAGAAGCAAACGCAATGTGACATCACTTAAACTCAGCTCTACCCTAATTCCCAGAGGGAGACGCTATGTGACATCATCACTAAAACCCAGTTCCATCCTAATCCCGAGAGGGAGACGCTATGTGACATCACTAAAAACCCAGCTCTACCCTGATCCCGAGAGGGAGACGCTATGTGACATCACTAAAAACCCAGCTCTACCCTGATCCCGAGAGGGAGACGCTATGTGACATCACTAAAAACCCAGCTCTATCCTGATGCCGAGAGGGAGACGCTATGTGACATCACTAAAAACCCAGCTCTATCCTGATCCCGAGAGGGAGACGCTATGTGACATCACTAAGACCCAGCTCTATCCTGATCCCGAGAGGGAGACGCTACGTGACATCACTAAGACCCAGCTCTATCCTGATCCTGAGAGGGAGATGCTATGTGACATCACTAAAACCCAGCTCTATCCTGATCCCGAGAGGGAGATGCTATGTGACATCATCACTAAAACCCAGTTCCATCCTAATCCCGAGAGGGAGACGCTATGTGACATCACTAAAAACCCAGCTCTATCCTGATGCCGAGAGGGAGATGCTATGTGACATCACTAAAACCCAGCTCTATCCTGATACCAAGAGGGAGACGCTATGTGACATCATCACTAAAACCCAGCTCTATCCTGATCCCGAGAGGGAGATGCTATGTGACATCACTAAAACCCAGCTCTATCCTGATCCCGAGAGGGAGATGTGATGTGGCATCACCAAAACCCAGCTCTATCCTGATACCAAGAGGGAGAAGCTATGTGACATCACTAAAACCCAGCTCTATCCTGATCCTGAGAGGGAGATGCTATGTGACATCACTAAAACCCAGCTCTATCCTGATCCCGAGAGGGAGATGCTATGTGACATCACTAAAACCCAGCTCTATCCTGATCCCGAGAGGGAGATGTGATGTGGCATCACCAAAACCCAGCTCTATCCTGATACCAAGAGGGAGAAGCTATGTGACATCACTAAAACCCAGCTCTATCCTGATCCTGAGAGGGAGATGCTATGTGACATCACTAAAACCCAGCTCTATCCTGATCCTGAGAGGGAGATGCTATGTGACATCACTAAAACCCAGCTCTATCCTGATGTTAATTTTACAACATTAAATGTACCTGGAAAAGGAAAAGGCGAGGCAGTGGCTGAGCCAGAACCACAATTCCTTGGTTGTAGCTGGAAACCCGTGTAGCTGTGCGATTTCCGTGTAAAAGGAGAATGTTCTTCCCGTGGTTATCCATAAAGTGCAAAGTCTGAGGCTGGAAATGAGGCTGAAGGTCAACCTGGGGGAAAAATAAAATCAGATTCAGTCATTGCGACAGACACACAGCGGCCCCTGTTTGTCATTGTGTCACCCTGTGGGGGGAGGGACAGACATAGCACCCCTTGTATGTGTCACCCTGCGGGGGGGGAGGAGAGATAGACTCAGCGCCCCCTGTCTGTGTCACTGTGTCACCCTGCAGAGGGAGGGACAGACATAGCACCCCTTGTCTGTGTCACTGTGTCACCCTACGGGGGGAGGGACAATCTCACAGCGCCCCCTGTCTGTTACTGTGTCACCCTGCAGGTGGAGGGACAGACACATAGCGACCCCTGTCTGTGTCACCCTGTAGGTGGAGGGACAGATCCCTAGCATCCAGTCTGTGTCACCCTGCAGGGGGAGGGACAGACATAGCACCCCTGTCACTGTGTCACCATGCAGGGGGAGGGACAGACATAGCACCCCTTGTCTGTGTCACTGTGTCACCCTGCAGGAGGAGGGACAGACTCATAGCCCCCTGTCTGTGTCACCCTGCGGGGGGAGGGACAGACTCATAGTGCCCCCTGTCTGTGTCACTGTGTCACCCTGTAGGTGGAGGGACAGATCCATAGCGTCCCCTGTCTGTGTCACTGTGTCACCCTGCGGGGGGAGAGACAGACTCCGCGCCCCCTGTCTGTGTCACTGTGTCACCCTGCGGGGGGAGAGACAGACTCAGCACCCTCGGTCTGCCTTGCAGGGGAACCATCTGAGATAAATCTCAGTCCAACTTACAGCTTGCTCTGCTTCCTCCTCTTCCTCGCTTTCCGATGTCACAGAGGGTGGTTTGGTGACGTCACATTCTTCTAGTACAGAGGAGCTGACGGTAGAGACTGCGGTGACACTTCCATGGAGGTCAAGCACGGCGTACACAGCCTGAGAACATATAGCTACATGGTAATCTACGTCTAAGCACATCTTTTATACAGTTAATGCAAAAAAAAAAACCTATAAAACAACCTGAAACCGATTATACTACAAAAAGAGAACAAAAATCCTTCTAGACTCCATAATAGCAAATCAGATTTCTCTTGGATCACCGAGCTGTCCCTATACATATTAAAGAGTTCATGTAGGGCTATGAAATTAACACAATTGCAGAGTAGAACCAAAGTTAAAGGGACACAATAGGCACCCCAGAGCATGTCAGCTCAATGAAGTGATCTGGGTGCAGTGCAGTAAGACATTGCAGGACAGACACTAGAGGCACTTCCTGGATTCTAACGGAGTTTGACTCCATTAAATGACGCTGGACGTTGTCACGCTCTGCATGAGGACATCCAGTGTCAGTGAGATCCCCATAGGAAAGCATTGACCACACTGCGCATGCATATCAGGTCCCCCTGTGGGATGAGGTCAGAAGAGGGGGAGTACGACCCAGCGCCGAGGGACATTTGCGCTGGAATCAGGTGAGTAAATAACCAAATCCTTAAAAAAAAAAAGCGCCTTATTGTGGGCGCAACACGTTAGTGTTTCATTTTGTACTATTGGATTTATTATTTTGTTTTCAAATAAAATTAGATTATTGAATTGGGACCTTCCTGTTTTTACCTGTAGAATTTATACTTGGCTGTGTAGGATTGAGAGGAACTTTACACTGCTCTCACATATTCTATCAAAGCTGACCAGTACACGCTACCGACAGGATCGGGACTAGGATTGTACAGTCAAAGTGCAGATATCTGGAGGGCATTGTAAGTGCATTTCCTTTATCTTGTTCAGAATCACCAGCAACATAAATACTTCACTATATTCTATTTTATTGTTTGGTTTGTACGGATCTTGTATTTTTTTAGACAGTGCTATCATATCCCCTCTGGGGAAAAGAAATCCACTGTCTCTAGCCTGTTTTCTTGTTTATGAGGTGAGTGAACATATACTAGGATCAGTAAAGCAAGACAAATTAGAGTTATGGTAAAAGTGACCTAGACAAGAAGCAGGATACAGTAGCTCACTTTATGAATTTAAGTAAAGTATATATTCAAGCTTAACCAACGGCAAATTATGTGGAAATTATAAGACCAGAACAAGGAACATACTTCAGAGCTGAAAAATCATTCTGCAATAAAGGTAGAGGTAGCACTCCACGTTGGAGCATAATATCAAAAACTGGATAATCCAGGCACGAGTCCAAGACACATCAACCCAGCAACCCATTAGAGGCATGAGCTGTATTGTGGTAGCCAGCTAAACCCGACAGACCCAGAGACGGACCAGAACCAACCCCCGATGTATGTAAAGGAGTGGAATCAATTTGGTCCTGGAGTCTGAATGGGGCAGCAACCCGGCATTTAAAGAACAGTTTCCATTTCAGAGACATCTGGGATTTTCAAGGTAGTGTCTTCCTTTGATGAAGGCTAGACACCGGGGGTAGAACCAGCAATATAAAATGTTATGTGATAAATAGGAAGTCAGAGCCTGTAGTTGTGGGAGGAGTTACCAAGCATATAAATACACAGGCCACCCCTTCCTCTGGACCCAGATGGTCTGGGTTAGTACAGAACCATCTACTTACGGTTCAAAGGCCATCAACACCACCTGCATAAACGCCAAACAAGTTGGTCTTGGCCTAGTGCGGCCCATGCAATTATTAATTTTACCTCACTCTAGTAAAAAGAGCCGCCTCCTTCGAAGCTCATGGGGCAACACTGCGTCCAGCCCAGCCATGGCTTTTCCTGTTTCCTCATTGTTTACATTAAAACTAAGTTTGTTCAGACCACAATGGGCTAGGCTATTACGGACATTCAACATGTATTCGCCCAATGTTCAGCCTTTCACGAACTAGGGAGGCATTCGCAGTTCAGTCCGTATTCTTCCCTCATCCGGATATGGCGAGTTTCACTACGAACACGAATTCAGCCTATTTCAATCATTCATAGCATCACAGTGATACCTCGATTCGGTTCATGTATTCTGCTCTCATTTGGACATGGCGAGTTTCACTACTAACATGAATTCAGCCTATTTCAATCATAAATAGCGTCACAGTAATACCTCGATTCGGTTCATGTATTCTGCTTACTGTATTCGACCCTCATTCGGATATGGAGAGTTTCACTACTAACATGAATCCAGCCTATTTCAATCATAAATAGCGTCACAGTAATACCTCGATTCGGTTCATGTATTCTGCTCTCATTCGGATATGGCGAGTTTCACTACTAACACGAATTCAGCCTATTGCTATCATACATAGCGTCACAGTGATACCTCGATTCGGTTCATGTATTCTGCTTATTGTATAGTGAATGCAGTGTTTGTGTAGTGTGTGTATATAATGAATGCAGTGTGTGTGTTTGTGTAGTGTGTGTATATAATGAATGCAGTGTGTGTGTTTTTGTGTGGTGTGTGTATATAATAGATGCAGTGTGTGTGTTTGTGTAGTGTGTGTATATAATGAATGCAGTGTGTGTGTTTGTGTAGTGTGTGTATATAATGGATACGGTGTGTGTGTGTTTGTGTAGTGTGTGTATATAATGGATACAGTGTGTGTGTGTTTGTGTGGTGTGTATATAATGAATGAAGTGTGTGTGTTTGTGTAGTGTGTATATAATGGAGTTCACGGTGTGTGTGTGTTTGTGTAGTGTGTGTATATAATGGATGCAGTGTGTGTGTTTGTGTAGTGTGTGTATATAATGGATACAGTGTGTGTGTTTGTGTAGTGTGTGTATATAATGAATGCGGTGTGTGTGTGTTTGTGTAGTGTGTGTATATAATGAATGCAGTGTGTGTGTGTTTGTGTAGTGTGTGTATATAATGAATGCAGAGTGTGTGTGTAGTGTGTGTATATAATGAATGCAGAGTGTAGCGGAGCTGCAATATTAAATCCCAAGATCTCCGCTGGTACAGAAAGTAATCCAAAGTAAAGCGCTGGAATTAAGGCTGTGACGAGACCAATCTCGCCACATTGCATTGGAGGAGCCTGGTTTCCCGCCTGCTGCCTTTGGATTATGGACCGGCAGTTAAATGGTTAATTTTACTGTGCAGAAAGATTTATTCCTTCCTTTCTGCACAGCCGTTCGGTAGATTCTATCTACCGAACAAACAGACTTCTATCAGCCTCCCCAGAGCCGTGGGAAGTCGGCCGGCGCCGTTAATTGGCCACCCAGAAGCTGACATGTGCCCTCCATTTACCTCCCTGAACGAGCGTGTGCCGGCAATTGACCACCCAGTAGCTGCGGTTAACCGCAGCTTAATTGACTGTTACTGGGTGGTCGCGGTTACACCTAGCCGCCACACGATGGCAATGTTCTGGAGCTCCCCGGGCAGCCAGCGCTTTTCTGCCCGGCTTTCCTACGCCAAATCTGGACACTGTCAGCTAAGCACCGCTGAGCCTCCAGCCCCTGGTTCTGATTCGTACCAATTTAACGAATGTATGTAGATTCAGTATTTTGTGTTGGGGGAAATGTTTTAACCCAGATAGCTATGCCATGGAGCCTATTTGTGTAATTAAAGACTTTGGCTCCATGGCAATTAAACTGTATTCGTGTGGTCTGAGTGCCATTCACCTAATAATGTGCACTCAGACCTGAGCTATCTGGGGATATGTTACATATCTGTGTTTTATGTAGTAAATGTTACTTTATGTATTTTAAAGTATAATACTGGTTTTGTGTCCCCACATGTGTAATGGAGTTTTGCCTTTGTCTTGGGAGATAATTGAGTTACTTCTCAATTTTATCACATGACAGGAGGCTTCATATTTTGCATAACTTTCTTTACTTTATGCCTCCAGCAGCACAAGTCAATCAATAAACTTTAAACCAATCAGTAACAGGCATCACATTCATATATAAATCCCTGACAGTCACATGACTTCCTCTTTCTTTGCTGCTTACCAGCCAAGGCACAGGTCAGAGTATTTTGCTCCAAACTGTTTTACTGAATATTGCAATTGTCATTAGTTAATCATTTATTGCTTAACTTTCAGTTTGTTCCAAACTGTTTTATTAATATTGCTATGGTCACTGTAGTTAGACACCTTATGCTAGACATTCAGTTTTAATCCTAACTGTTTTTTCTGGATACCACTTTAATTAAACTTTATTAATTGACTTTCAGTTTGCTCCAACTGTTTTTATTAATATTGCTATGGTCACTTTAGTTAGATTTTTAATGCTAGACATTCAGTTTTTGCTCCAAACTGTTTCTGGATATGCATGGGCACTTTTGTTAAACTTTATTAGCTTGTCCTGCAATTTTGGCCTAAACGTTTTTCATTATTTTGCACTTGCCTTCCATTTGGATTTGTATAGTGTGATATTCTCCCCCTGTTACCCTTCCCCTGAATTAACCCTGTATTTTCTGCTTTATTAGCCTGTTTTCTGTTGCTGGCACCTTTTCTTTCCTATGCTTTACTCTGGTCATGGATCGCGGCGTTTTACCGCAAGCACGCTTTTTATTCATTGGTGCTGGGACTTCAGGGCAGGTCTCTGGGGGTTGGGGATGTCGGGGGGACTCTTTTCCATGCCGGCAGACCGCGATCGTATCCTCGATCGTGGGCCGCACGGCACTTTTGCGCGCGAACGGCGGCCATCTTGAATCTCGCGGCACTCGCGAGATTCACGTCGGCCATGTCGTTTGGCCAGTTCGTGATTCCCACGAACTGGCGGCTAGTTCTGTACTGTTTCATATATTTTTCCTGTGAAATAAAAGTTTTACAAGTACTTTTGAGCTCAATACTGTTCATGGGCATGTGGAATAAAGGTTTTATATGTACCTTTCCTGGAAGATTATGAATGGACTGTTCACTGCTGAGCTCTATACTGGCATATTTCATTGGCATGTGAAATAAAAGTTTTATATGTAACTCTGCATGAATATGTAGGACTGATCCCTGCTGTGTGCATCTGCTGACAGTTTGCTCTATTCTGTTCTATACAATTGACATGTTGAATAACAGTTTTATTGTACATCTGGAGGATTATGAATGGACTGTCCCCTGCTGTGGGTATATAGTGGATGCATTACTCTATCTACTGGCAGGGAAATTAAATAGAGCTGATATCTTACTCCGCTCCCTACTCCCACTGGACCTCACAACCATTGGATACACTCCTTCCCCACAGGGATCCACCTCCCAGGACACAGTAGTGGAAGCACATAACGGAGTGATTAACAGGGGTGTTCCCCCTTACGCTGGGTGACCCCCAAGCGTGGCAGACACCTCTCCAAAGTGACATTGTGGTACAGGGGTGACCCCCCCTTACGCTGGGTGACCCCCAAGCGAATCTGGTTCCTGTCCTAGTGACATACATATACTGGGGTGATCCCCCTACTCTGGGTGAACCCCAAGCGAATATTATTCCGGTACTAGTGACATACATATACTGGGGGGAACCCCCACGCCCTAGGGCGGGCTCATTTCCACGGAGTACGATCTGTTACTGTATGCACAGACTGGGTCACACTGAATACATGTATATCGACAGAGCCAGGAAGGAGAGCTCATGGTGCTGCCAATTCTCCACAGTACTTGTGGCAAACCTAGCCACTTGGACAATAACTAGAGACTGTGCCTTTAAGGGTTGCCAATAGGTCGGGCGAGATATGCGCTTTACACTTATGTAGATGTTAATGTATTTTCCGTATTGCCTGTAATGCTGTTTCCGCCGAATGCAAATGGCGGTTTTGTATGGGGATTCTCTTTCGTTTCACGAACGGCACTTTAGAAAGCCGTTCGTGAACCGAACGCGATACCCCCTAATAGCCCACACACTTAGAGGCGTGTGGCGCTAGTTAACCGATTATTAGAGGCTCTCCTGGGTGGCCGTCGTTCGATTACCGACCATGCGGCGGTCGGCCATCTTGGATCCCTTGTTCTTCAGCGGGGCCGTGTCGTCGAACGCATAGCATTACCAATAGTTATTCGACGGCACGAACACCGCTGAGCCTCCAGGACGTTCGGGAGTTTCAGGACCAGGTTCACTAAAAGCAATCGGTTCTTTTCGTGTGTTTTGAAAGAAATGTGTTTTCTGTGCGGCGTTCGGTTATTTTAGCTGGGATCTGAGCGGCAATCTCACGAATGATGCGCCCAGACCCCAGCTATCTACCGAACGTCCATTCGTGTAAATCCACCGTGTATTTTAAAAGTTATGTATTTTTGTATGGATTGCCGGTTCTGCTGCACGAGGGGATAATCCCCTTAACGGTGCATTCTGGGAGGATGATCCCTCTCGTGCAGCGGTGTCTGATGGGAGAAATATGTTATACTGTAAGTCCCCCATGTAGTCCCCTCTGGGAGTGCCCCTGGGAAGGGACTCAGGAAACCCCTTGCATGGGGACTTGTATAAATTGTCGTGCCGATTAAAGGATTGTCAGTTGACTCCCAAAACTGTGTCTCGTCCGGTTATTGGGAGGTTGGGGATATTGCCTTGGTGTTTTCAGCGCTTGACTGTGGATTCGTTTCTGGACCAGCGGAATTCGTGGATTTAATATTGGCGTTCCGCTACAGTACTATATCCTATAAGGGTGACCCCTTGGATAATTTGGAGGCTACCATACCTCCCCATACACGGGCTACGTCCCGACATTACTGACCGCTCATCCCGGTCTTATTGAGGGTGACCCCCTCCTCAGACCACTCCCAGGAAATCTCTAAGTGGTACTGATTGAAACAATTCTGGGTGACCCCCAGTTGTACGTGGAGGCCCACTAAGTGGCAATAAGTGTACTACCGTACCTGACACCTGTTCGGTACCCCATAGACCGAAAGAGTGTCCCAACATGCCATAAGAGACATTCATACAGGGGTGACCCCCCTATGCTGGGTGAACCCCAAGCGAGTCTTACTCCGGTGCTAGTGGCATAGGTACAAAGGGGTGACCCCCCGCACCCTTTCTAGGGCTTCTACCTTCAGAGTACGCTCTGTCATTGTATGCACAGACCAGGGCGCACTAGATGCATGTATTCTGGCACCTCTATGCTTCAACTGGGGTTCCGTACGCCCTTCCCTTAACCGAGAAGGAGAACTCACAGTGCTGCCAAAACTCCACAATTCTAGACCATATAAGGATGAACCCCGTGGACTATATATATTGAGGCTTTCACGTCTCCCAGACTCGGGCTACGTCCCGACATTGCAGACCGCTCATCCCGGTCTTACTGAGGGTGTCCTCATTCTCAGACCACTCCCCGGATCCTGCGAAAATGATACTGATTGATCAAAATTCTGGGTGACCCCCAGTTATACGCGGAGGCCTACTGAGTGGCAATAAGTGTACTGTTGTACGATCCTGTCTCCCACGGACCGAAAGGGTGTGAACCAACATGTCGGACTTACCTCAATATCCCCGACCGATTTTCAGGCGAGGATTAAGGCTGCCATGACAGCTCCGGGGGAAGAAGTCCTCTCCAGTATGCTGGCTAACAACCCATCCGACAGAGCGGGTGCAACGGCAGCAACACCAATGGAAGATTGAGATACCGACGTTAGGTCGGACACCCATCATCAGGGGACGAGGACTTCATCCTCCCCCCCCCTTCTCTGGAGATCATGAAAGAATGGAGGGCAGAAGAGGTAAAAGTGACAAGACACGCCTAGCAAGAAAGGTTTTTTCTTTGGCACACTGGACACTCCTGTTTTGACTCACGCACCATCCGACAACCAGGGTCATCCGAATGGGGTTAACTGGAGCACCGGGCCCACTTCTGGCTTAGGAGGCCTATGGGAAAAGAAATCCGAGACCGGCTCAGGATGGAATGCCCACGCCCTCTATGTCCGAACAAGATAGTCCTCACTATGGAGCTCGTGGTGATATGTATGTCCCGATCAGTGTGTAGGAGGAGGACTCAAATGAGTTAAATACTGGATATGATCAGCCCGGGAAAAAATTCTATACTTTGCGGACCTGACCCCACACAAGACTCACCTCTAGAAGCTCACGATGTGAGGGAATGGGTGCAAAGGGCAATATGTAAGTTGGGAAACGCAAGGCAGACAGGTGCACAGAACGCCGCAAAGCAGCCCGATTAAAGATGGATTTCAAACTATTGAAGTTAGGGACGAAAGAGCGAGGACCTCAGGCAGACGGACTATCGTTTGGAGAACCATTTATCTCAGCAACGGTTTGGTAGTAAGGAAGAAGATAGGAGACTATCACCCAGTCATCAACCTATGCCAACCCAATGGTTTTGGGGCGTACCGACAACTCAAGAAGGAAGGTATCCATCTCTTAGGGGATCTACAAGGTTGGACTTGAAGGTTCACATGGAGCCTCATGAAGTTTCTGAAGTCGGTCACTGCGCACTGAAAAGCAAAGGGTATCTGCTGTCACATACCTAGACGACTTACCTTTTGCAAATCCAATTCATGACTACGTTTACAAACGAGATTTATGTTTACAGTTTCGGGAATTGTTGGGATTCATAGTGAACAGAGAGGAGTTGGTTCGATCCCAGTTCCGAGTGATTCAGCTCCTCTATTTCAGAATAGATTCCACCTTGGGCGGATTACACCTTCCCACATCATTGATAGCGACGATTCGTAAGGAAATTCGACGGGTACGGCGGAAAGGCACCATAACCCTTTGACTATTTCCCAGGACTGCTTCACTACCAGGCCAGACAGTGGCTGAAAGCTCACTGCCTGAGATACGGACACACCTATGAAATTGGGATCAGAATAGCGAAGACTTCGATAGTACTCATTACTGTGGTAAAGGAGGCAAGCGTGACACCCAGAAGGGTTGTCCTTAATCAGGATCATCCTCTGCTCCTTCCGTTTTAACTTGCCTTCGGGCAGATCCAAAAGGAGAACATCATCCATTGAGAATGCAGGAGCATCTGGAGTTGGTAGATTGGTGTCTTCCAGGGGAGACTGGTATGTCAAGGGACTATCGCAACCAACTAGAGACCTACTATGGGACTCATGGACGCCAGGTATTCCCCGAAATAACTTATCCGCATGGAACACCTTGAGTTCGCTGGTGTATGGGAAGGGACTGCGATCCCTTTATTACCCCTATCTCCACGATGCTGGATCTTTATCATACCTTTTCACTACAGGCCGATCGGAACGTTCCATTAACGGGCTACGTTCCGCGATTTCGACGATGCATAGCACGATTCACGACACTCCGGTCAATCAAGAGCCTTTGATATGCCATTTTCTGTGGGGTATCAAACCGTCCAGAACCATGCGTCAAAGTATCACTGGTGTGGGACTTTGATTTGGTTCTTTTGGAGCTAGTCAGATATCACGGTCCTATCCCTCAGTCAGCCATTAGCCAGAGTCACGTTACTTTTAGGTCTTTTCGTCGGGTATCAGATGTACTGGAGTTCGACGTAGACGGTCTTTTCGGTATCACCGGAAAGAATAATTTCTACAGTGTCTCGTAGAACTATATCTTATCCGTGTCCGTATCGTTCCCTGTTACCGACGGTTTCCCAGCCTTTGTGCAGTTAAAGGGGTACTTTGTTACATGGAGATCACGACAACACTTAGAATGTCACATTCAGGACATCTGCTGGTCTTATACCAACCGTACAAGCCAGTTACCATGAACACTCTGTCTAGATGGGTTCATTGGTTGTTATCGCTAGTGAGGGTGGAGACGTGTTTGGGTACTCATTCGGTAAGAGGCGCAGCTGCTTCTCAGGCCTTCACGAGGGGGCCTCTATATTTTCAGCGACGAATTGGACACGGATAGACTACTTCCGTATATTTATTTTCGTCAACCACACACGCATCCTTCACGCTCATACCACAGCTTTAAAAATGCAAAATATGAAGCCTCCTGTCATGTGATAAAATTGTAGATTATGCTAACGTAGTGTACCTATAATCTTAATTTTAATAATGACAGGAGGCGAGTATTTTCCCTCCCTGTTTCCCTCCCTATACTCTGGAAATTTTTTATATTTTGGTTTGTCATTTTCTCAGTGTAAATTATAAGGTTTGGTAATTCAGTATATTTATGGGATGCTTATCTGATGTGTTAGATCCGTGTTGATTATTAAGTATACTATGGTTTGTTTAATGTTTCAGTATATTAACTTAATATAAATATAGACACATATAGTACTGGATTTAATGTGGACAACAGTTGGTTTCCATCACCTTTCACGTATTTCTGTTCTTTTCAGCGTAATCATCATAGATGGATTCGACAAGATAAAGCTGGAAGGTTTCAAGTTATGTTCTACACGTTACTCAGGACTGTTATTTGAATTCCCTGACGTTATAATAGACTGTTTTTCGCATCAAAGAAAGAGGAAGTCATGTGACTGTCAGGGCTTTATATATGAATGTGATGCCTGTTACTGATTGGTTTAAAGTTTATTGATTGACTTGTGCTGCTGGAGGCATAAAGTAAAGAAAGTTATGCAAAATACTCGCCTCCTGTCATTATTAAAATTAAGATTATAGGTACACTACGTTAGCATAATCTACAATTATCTCTCAGGGCAGAGGGGAGGAAGCCAGGATGCATTGTGGGAATATACTGTGACTGTGTGTCCTATTTGTCTGCTTGTCTGTCCCTTGTCACTGTCTCCCATTTGGTCCCCTAGGGGAGTGTCCACCAGGTGGGAGACCTACATAAAAGCCGGGCAGGTAGCCCTCATTAAACAGACCACTGTTTGACCCTCAACACGGAGCCTTGTCTCGTCTTTGGGGGGATTTACTGTATGCTGCTAAGGACTGATTGCCAGGAGTGTAAGCCGCTTGGGAGCTTTTCCTGTTCGTCTGGTAGCAGCAATTCGTATGGTTCCTGTTCGTGTATTTGGAGTGCTACCTTATTCCCTTGTATGCCGTTCGGGAGTTTGGAGTATTCACTTGTATGCAGTTCGAGTGTTTGGACCATTCCCTTGTATGCAGTTCGAGTGTTTGGAGCATTCCCTTGTATGCAGTTCGAGTGTTTGGAGCATTCCCTTGTATGCCGTTCGGGAGTTTGGAGCATTCCCTTGTATACCGTTCGGGAGTTTGGAGCATTCCCTTGTATGCCGTTCGGGAGTTTGGAGCATTCCCTTGTATGCCGTTCGGGAGTTTGGAGCATTCACTTGTATTCAGTTCGTGAGTTTTGGTGATTCTACAGTAGCTGTGCCTGTCTCTGAAAGGGGATTATCGTCTAAGCGTTTTTTTTCCCTTTTGTGCAAAACGGTCCGTTACAAAGGCAATATCCCAAATCCCCCCAGTAACCAGACGAAACAGTTCTGGGAGTCAACTGACCAGTTTATTCACAAGCTCCAGTATTTATGTGATTCCCCATGCAAGGGTTTTACTTAGACACTTTACAGGGGTTATACAGTAGAGGACTACATGGGGAACTGAATATACAGAGCATTTCTCCCACCATGCACTGCTGTACGTGAGGGATACTCCCACTAGAATATCCGGTTAAGTGGATTATCCCTCCGTACAGCAGAACCGGATTTTAACACAAAAATATATAACAAACATTATTTGTGTGATTTTACTAAATGACCGTTCGGTAGATAGCTGGGGTCTGAGCACACACATCGTGAAAATACCGCTCAGATCCTAGCACAAATAACCGAACGCCGCACGAAACACACTATTTTCCATTCTCATTAAAAGTACCGAAAACACATTAGGGAATAAACTACCGAAGGACCGGTGCTCCCGAACGGCCTGTTAGTCCAGAGGTGTTCGCGCCGTCGAGGAGCCGATTTTAGTTCCAGGCGCTCAACGACCAAACACCGCTGGGCTAACAAAGGATCCAAGATGGCCGACCGCCGCGTGGTTGGTAGCCGAACGACGGCCACCCAGGAAAGCACTTAACCACCGATTGCTACAATGTTGCAATCAGTTAATGGGAGCCACACGGCCCTCTGTGTGTGGGCTCCCATTCGGTAATTTATTCGTTTCACAAACAGTGTGTAAAGTCACTGTTCGTGAAACTACCATATGAATGCTAGCGGCTTTCGGCCGTTAGCATACGAATACATCCATACACACAATAAAAGCAGCTTTTACAGACAACCTTCAGATGTTACACAGTAGGACCTAAAGTGGCTAGGTTTGCCACAATGCTCCCCCAGAACCAAGCCGGCATACACAGTCTGATCCCAACGGATCGGCTTGGGGATGTCCGGAGGAGTACTCACAGATCACTTTTCAAGGTCAGTTTGTCTGGATAACCCGTCGGCGTTACCGTTTTGCTTCCCTGGGCGGTAATGAATGGTAAAGTTAAAAGGCTGTAGCGCCAAACTCCTGTGCAGCAGCCTGGCATTGTCCCCAGCTACACGGTTCAGCCACACCAACGGGTTGTGATCTGTGAGTAAGGAAAAAGGTTGTCCATATAAATAAGGCTGTAACTTCTTGAGGGCCCACACCACGGCCAGGCATTCTTTCTCAATGGCGGCGTAGCTTACTTCACTTTCGGCTTAAGTAAGCTACGGGATGTTATCCGCCATCTGCTCCAACTTGGCTCAGCACTGCTCCCAATCCAAACATTGAAGCGTCTGTGTGGACAAGAAATCGTTTAGTTGGATCAGGAGCAGCAAGTACAAGTTCAAGGGTTAAAGCAGTCTTGAGTTGTTGGAATGCCTGCTCACACTCTGGGGCCCAGATGACCTGTCGAGGAATGTTTTTGCGGGTTAGTCAGGGGTTTGGCCAGGGCACTATAATTGGGTACGAATTTTCGGTAGTATCCTGCGGTACCCAGGAAGGCTAACACTTGGGTTTTTGTCCAGGGGGTAGGCCACTTAGCTACTGCCTCGATTTTAGCTGGTTCTGGCTTTTGCTGTCCACTCCCTACCCGGTGCCCAAGGTACTGCACCTCTGCCATCCCTATGTGACACTTGCTGGGTTTTAGCTTCAACCCTGCCTCTCCAATACGGTCAATGACTGCTTCAATATGTCGCAGGTGGTCTAACCAGGTCTGGCTGTCAATAACGATATCATCCAGGTATGCACATGCATACTCTTGAAACCCGTCCAGTAGCCGATCTACCATCCGTTGAAAGGTAGCCGGAGCGTTTTTCATCCCGAATGGCATGACTCGAAACTGGTACAGGCCAAAAGGGGTGACAGACGCCGACTTGGGGATGGCATCCTCGGTTAGCGGAATCTGCCAGTACCCCTTGCATAAATCTATTGTAGTGAGGTACTGGCCTTGCGCCATCTTGTCTAGCAGCTCGTCTATCCGGGGCATCGGGTAGGCATCAGACACTGTTGTCATTTAGCCTCCGGTAGTCTACACAGAATCGTGTTGTGCCATCCTTCTTGGGTACGAGCACTACCGGCGATGCCCTGGGGCTATTGGAATGTTCAATAACCCCTAGCTGCAACATTTCCTCAATTTCCTTCCTCATATGTTCCCTGACTGCTTCAGTGATACGATATGGGGTCTGCCGCATAGGTAGCTGTCCTGGGGTCTCGACTGAGTAGCTAGCGGAGTGTACTCTGTTAAATTGGAGAAAGTAGCTCCCTTAGCCACGATTAACTCCTGTACCTGGGCACGCTCCTGTGGGCTTAACCGCTCCCCCAGCTGAACACCTGTGGAGGGCTCTGCCTGATCTTCTCGCTCTAATAAATCAGGTAGCGGAAGGTTCTCTTGATCCTCAGAGGCTGAGGCGCATATCGTTGCCACGTCCTCTATCCTCTCATGGTAGGGTTTGAGCATATTCATGTGGAGCATGCTGTGGCGAAACCAGCCTCGCCACCGTCCACTGGAGGAGCCTGGTTGCTCGCCTGCTCCCTTTAGACTATGGCCGGCAGTTTAAACCTTTTATTTTCCCTGCAGAGAAGCGTATTCGTGCCTTTCTGCAGACTGTTAAAGCCATGCTACCCCAGATAGCTATGCCATGGAGCCCAGCCGTATACTGAAAGACTGTATGAAAGACTTTGGCTCCATGGCGATTGAACTGTATGTATGTGATCTGAGTGCCATCCGGTAATAATGTGCGCTCAGATCTAAGCTATCTGGGGATAGGTAGAATGTGTATGTTCTATGTGATGAACGTAACTATCTGTAATTTTATGTCTTTTATTGTCCTTTGTCTGCCATGTGGCTAATGGAGTTTTGCCTCTGTCCTTGGAGATAATTGAATTACTTCCCAATTACATCCAGGACAGAGAGGAGGGATTGTGATGCATTGTGGGAGTGTTTAAAGGTGTATATCTGTGATTGGTCAATGTCCAATATGTTTCCCAATTTCCCATCTGGTCCCCTAGTGGAGTGTCCACCAGGTGGGAGACCTGCATAAAAGCCGGGCAGGTAGCCCCAGTAAAACAGTTCTGCTTGACCTCAAAACAAAGTGTCGTCTCGTTATTGGGGGAATTGGATTGTATGCTGATTGCCAGGAGTGTAAGCTGATTGTATGCTTTTCCTGTTCAGCTGCTTACAGCATTCATATGCTTGAGAGCATTCGTATGCGTCTCCGGTTCGGTGGTTGTGGTGTCTGCTGTAGTGGTTGGAGTCCTCAGGAAGCGCTAGGAGCATCCTTCAACGGAGGTACCCAGTCGGGGTGCCAGGTGATCCGTTACACATGCGTCTCTTCCCTGTCCCTGAGCAGGGGCCAATGACATAGGTGGTGTCACATCTCTGTTCCACCACCTGGTGTGGGCCTTGCCAGATGGCCTGCAGCTTGTCATTGCGAACAGGTTTTAAAATCAAAACTTTCTGTCCCACTTGAAAGCTGCAGTCCCTGGCTCCCCTATCATACCATCGGCGCTGGCGTTGTTGAGCCGCCTGGAGGTTGGCCCGTACAGTCTGGGTTAGTGCCTCCAAGCGGTCCCTGAACTCCAGCACATATGGTACAATGGGTATCCCATCTGCGCTACTTTCTCCCTCCTAATGCTCCCTAATTAAATCTAAAGGCCCTCGCACCCTTCTCCCAAACAGTAGTTCAAAGGGGGAAAACCCTGTAGACTTTTGGGGTACCTCTCTGTAGGCGAATAGCAGATGGGGTAGAAATCGCTCCCAGTCCTTATGAGCCTCTTCAAAGGTACGGAGCATCTGCTTTAAAGTCCCATTAAACCTTTTACATAACCCATTAGACTGAGGGTGGTGTGCGGAATGTACGATAGGCTTAATGCCACATATTTTCCATAGTTGGTGGGTTACTTCGGCTGTGAATTGCGTACCCCTATCCGATATGATCTCCTGGGGGAACCCTACCCGGGAGAAGACTTTCATTAATGCTTCGGCCACTGTCTCGGCGAGGATATTGGAGAGGGCTACTGCTTCGGGGTACCAGGTGGCGTAGTCTACTACGGTCAAGATATATCTCTTGCCGGAGGGACTGGGTTTTGGTAAGGATCCTACTATGTATACGGCCACTCTACTAAACAGTTCTTCTATGATGGGCAGTGGGCATAATTTGGCCTTGTGGCGGTCACCCATCTTGCCTACTCGCTGACAGATGTCGCATGTCTGGCAGTACTGCCGCACATCTTTGGATATACCTGGCCAGAAGAAGGCGTGGGTTAGGCGGTATGGGGTTCTAGTCATCCCCAAATGCCCAGACAAGGGGATGTTGTGCGCGATCCTAAGGAGTTCCTGTCGATATTTCTGGGGTACTACTAGCTGTCTAGTAGTCACATTTACAGATCCCCCCACTACCCTTTCAGCAATATGGTACAATAACCCCCTTTCCCAGGCATACCGCTCCCCCTCTAATCCGGCCTGGTCTGAGGTCACCCTATCCCTGTATACTTTTTGAGGCAGAGGTCTATCTTAACCTCTGCCTCAAATTCAGTTGGGGTATCCCAGGTAACACAGGTCGTAGGGGTGTCATTGTCTCTTACCTGAGCCTCAGAGTGCGCGGCTGGAGCCGTGGTGCGAGCCTGTTGCCTTGTGGTTACTGGGTGGGCCTCTTGGAGTGGCGGTTGAGGTATAAAAGCAGAAGTCATTCGGCCCAGGTCGTTCCCCAATACAACATATGCCGGCAGCTTTTGCATCAGGCCCACCTCTACCATCCCTTCCCCCACACCCCAATTCAAATGTACTTTTGCGGTTGGTAATCTGTATACCGCTCCCCCTGCTACTCGCACGGCTACGGATCCGCCGGTGTGTGCCGAGCCCGGAACCAAATGAGGTGCTACGAGAGTCAGAGTGGCCCACGAATCCCGGAGCCCTTGGACTTCTTTCCCCTCCAAGGTTACTAGCTGGCGATGGTGTTGCCTGTTGTCTGAGGCTTGTACAGACATCACATCGTGTAGTATTCCCAGAGGCTCTTCTGTATGATTAAATAATATCTCTTGGGTTGCTGGCTCCGCTTGGTAGTGGTGGGCGGCTCCTCTTGGTGCTGGGTTTGATCGTACTTGGCTCCATGCTTGGCGGCTCTGGTTCTGGGTACACTCTCTCGCCATGTGGCCCCATTGCTTGCATGTATGGCACTGGATATTGGCTCTGCCATTATATCGGGATGGTGGAGTGTGCCCCCCGGGGTTGACCGGAATGGGGTTACTGTGGGTGCAGTAGTGGTAGCTGTAGGAGGTAGTGGTAGCTGTGGCGGGTCGAGGATACCCTCTGTTGAGGTTACCGTGATGCTTCCTGGCGTCATAGTGCTGGTCTGCTAGTCTTGAAGCTTCTGTTAGGGTGAGGGGTTTTCTATATCTCACCCATTCCAGTGCCTCTGGGGACAGGCCATTAAAAAATTGCTCTAACAACAGCAATTGTCGTAACTCCTCCACGGTGGTAGCTTGGCTGGCTTGTATACACCCCTGGGAGGCTTGGTCCAGTTTGTGTGCCCACTCTGCGTGGGAGTCTTTCTCCGGTTTGCGCAACCCTCAAAACTTGCGCCAGTATGCCTCCGGGGTAATGGCGTATCTCTCTAGTATAGCCTGTTTTACTCTAGCATAATCTTTGCTGTCCTCTCTGGGTACGGCTCGATAGGCTTCTGCTGCCCGACCTGACAGTTTGCCTGACAGTAAAGGTACCCACACCGCCTGCTCCAAATCATGTAGGTCACATTGCTGCTTAAAGTCTTGTAGATACCCATCAATCTCAATGTTTAAAAAACATTTTAAAAGCATGGTATGGGATCTTGGGCTTTACCTGGCTGATGACTGAAGCAGCAGCAGATTCTGCTCTGGGGGGTGAATCTTGCGGTCTGTTTGCCATCACATACTCCTGCACATCCGCCATCAGTACTGTCAGTATTTCCAGTGGTACTGGCTGGGGTAAGAATTCCATCCTGGTCCTCATTTCTTTTTGGAAGGGAGTTTCTTCCATGGCTCGTGGGGGTGTTACGCTGCGAGCTCTGTCTCCCTCCATCAATTCGGCAATCAGAACAGCTTTTGCTTTATAGCTGGCTATCTTACCCCTGGCTTCCAGTAGTTCCTTTAATGTCTGCCGTTTCAATGCAGTGTAATCTGTCTCCATTCACCTCTGTGTTTGGTTCTTTGTTGCATCCGAATTGCCATTCACTTTCCTGTTCGGTATTTTCAATTACCCGAAAACCGCTTTTCGGCCGTAAGGTTGGATCCTGTCGTTTGCCACCAATTCTAGCCGAGCTGCAATATTAAATCCCAAAATCTCCACTGGCACAGAAAGTAATCCAAAGTAAAGCGCTGGAAATGAAGGCAATATCCCAAATCCATCAGTAACCGCACGAAACACAGTTCTGGGAGTCAACTGACCAGTTTATTCACAAGCTCCAGTACTTATGTGATTCCCCATGCAAGGGGTTTCCTTAGTCACTTTACAGGGGTATTATAGTAGAGGACTACATGGGGAACTGAATATACAGAGCATTTCTCCCACCATGCACTGCTGTACGTGAGGGATACTCCCACTTGAATATCCTGTTAAGTGGATTATTCCTCCGTACAGCAGAACCGGATTTTAACACAAAAATGTATATCACTTTAACATTATTCGTGTGATTTTACTAAATGACCGTTCGGTAGATAGCTGGGGTCTGAGCGCACACTTCGTGAAAGTACCGCTCAGATCCCAGCACAAATAACCGAACGCCGCACGAAACACACTTTATTTTACATTCTCATTAAAAGTACCGAATACACATTAGGGAATAAACTACCGAAGGACCGGTGCTCCCGAACGGCCTGGAAGTCCAGCGGTGTTCGCGCCGTCGAGGAGCCGATTTTAGTTCCAGGCGCTTGACGACCAAACACCGCTGGGGGCTAACAAAGGATCCAAGATGGCCGACCGCCGTGCGGTCGGTAGCCGAACGACAGCCACCCAGGAAAGCACTTAACCACCGATTGCTACAATGTTGCAATCGGTTAATGGGAGCCATACGACCCTCTGTGTGTGGACTCCCCCATTCAGTACTTTATTCGTTTCACGAACAGTGTGTAAAGTCACTGTTCGTGAAACTACCATATGAATGCTAGCGGCTTTTAGCCGTTAGCATACGAATACTCTCTATTGCAAAAATACATGAATACATCCATACATACAATAAAAGCAGCTTTTAGAGACAACCTTCAGATGTTACACAGTAGGACCAAAAGTGGCTAGGTATGCCACACAGAGTGTGTGAATGCAGTGTTTCTGAAGTGTGTTTATATAATGTAGTGTGCGTATATAATGCAGTGTGTGCGTATATAATGCAGTGTGTGCGTATAATGAATGCAGAGTGTGTGTTTGTGTAGTGTGTATAGTGAATGCAGTGTGTGCGTATATAATGAATGCAGAGTGTGTGTTTGTGTAGTGTGTATAGTGAATGCAGTGTGTTTGTGTATAGTGAATGCAGTGTGTATATAATGAATGCAGAGTGTGTGTTTGTGTAGTGTGTGTATAGTGAATGCAGTGTGTTTATATAATGCAGTGTGTGTATAGTGAATGCAGTGTGTGTGTATATAATGCAGTGTGTGCGTATATAATGCAGTGTGTGCGTATATAATGCAGTGTGTGCGTATATAATGCAGTGTGTGCGTATATAATGCAGTGTGTGCGTATATAATGCAGTGTGTGTTTGTGTAGTGTGTGTATAGTGAATGCAGTGTGTTTGTGTATAGTGAATGCAGTGTGTTTATATAATGCAGTGTGTGTATATAATGCAGTGTGTGTATATAATGAATGTAAAGTGTGTGTTTGTGTAGTGTGTGTATAGTGAATGCAGTGTGTTTATATAATGCAGTGTGTGTATAGTGAATGCAGTGTGTATATAATGAATGCAGAGTGTGTGTTTGTGTAGTGTGTGTATAGTGAATGCAGTGTGTGCGTATATAATGCAGTGTGTATATAATGCAGTGTGTGTATATAATGAATGCAGAGTGTGTGTTTGTGTAGTGTGTGTATAGTGAATGCAGTGTGTTTATATAATGCAGTGTGTGCGTGTTTGTGTAGTGTGTGTATAGTGAATACAGTGTGTTTGTGTATAGTGAATGCAGTGTGTTTATATAATGAAAGCAGAGTGTGTGTTTGTGTAGTGTGTGTATAGTGAATGCAGTGTGTTTATATAATGCACTGTGTGTGTATATAATGCAGTGTGTGCGTATATAATGCAGTGTGTGTATATAATGAATGCAAAGTGTGTGTTTGTGTAGTGTGTGTATAGTGAATGCAGTGTGTATATAATGCAGTGTGTGTATATAATGCAGTGTGTGTATAGTGAATGCAGTGTGTATATAATGCAGTGTGCGTATATAATGCAGTGTGCGTATATAATGCAGTGTGCGTATATAATGCAGTGTGCGTATATAATGCAGTGTGCGTATATAATGCAGTGTGCGTATAAAATGAATGCAGAGTGTGTGTTTGTGTAGTGTGTGTATAGTGAATGCAGTGTGTATATAATGCAGTGTGTGTGTGTGTGAAGTGTGTGTATATAATGCAGTGTGTGTATATAATGCAGAGTGTGTGTGTGTGTGTGTGTGTTTATATAATCCAGTGTGTTCTGAAGTGTGTGTATATAATGCAGTGTGTGTATATAATGCAGTGTGTGTGTGTATATAATGCAGTGTGTGTGTGT
>OW240914.1:845573-859709 GCA_933207985.1 Pelobates cultripes | reverse complement strand
CGTTAAATGAGGTGTGCATTGACATTGCTACAGTAACAAACATTCTGTCACAGCCCAGAGGGCTGGCCAATAGAACAACTTAACAAACCTTGCACACATTCTCTTTAACCCTTAGCTGTGCATGCCAATCCTGCACATGGTACATAACTTTTAGGATTCTCTTAACCCCCTTCGACGTTGGGTGGAAATATTCTGCCATGTACTAAAATGAATGCCAGATTGCCGCAGTTGCTGTGATCGTGGGCTTAATGCTGCTAGGTACCTTGGTGTCCGAGGCACACCATGTCCCAGACCATGTGATTGATGTGATAGCAAGTCACAGTGATCATAGTGCTGCTCATATTTCAAATCCCCCTCGCTCTACTTACAGAATACAGCTCACCCTCAAAGGTCAAATTGATTTTTTTTACATTTTATTATTTTTCATTTGGTGATTATTAGCTGGAGATAGTGGAAATTGGTGAATTTAGTGTTAGTTAGGGGGTGAAAAGTAAAATAAAGTGAAAAATAATAGTTATCAAAAATGTTTAAAAAAAAAAAAAAAGTTCCAGTTTTGTACACTATGCTTTGGAAGATTAGCGCCGGGGAGAACTTTTAAATTTTAATGGCCGACTCAGAGGCCACAGACACAGCCTCAGAGAGCGATGCTGGTGAAGACTCTTTGCCACTTACTGCAGGACCCTCAGTAGAAAGTGCCGATTCCCATGGCGCTGATCACGGTGTACCCCTAATAACAAAACTAGCCTCTGGGATTCCCCAGGTTGCAACTAGTGGACCTAACCAACCCCTTTCTAAACAAGGGCTATCACCCTTGTATATACCTGTAATTGGTTAAAATGAGACTGACCGGCGGCACAATCAGAAAAAGTCATAAAAGTTTCTCAAAGGCTCTAGCAGAAAAGAAAGAAATGAAAAAGGGGGGAAAACCATTTCAGTTTCAGCTGATTTCTAGGCTGCTCTCTGCGGGGTCAAAGATTAAAAAGGTTTACATCCTGACCACAATCCACAGTGAACACACTTGCAGGGTCGCAGCTCGTGGCAAACGGGAATCAAAACGGCTGCTCGCTGCCAGGACAAAGATAAAAAAGGTTGTTTACATCCTGACCACAATCCACAGTGAACACACTCGCAGGGTCGCAGCTCGTGGCAGACGAGAATCAAAACGGCTGCTCTCTGCCAGGACAAAGATAAAAAAGGTTGTTTACATCCTGACAACAATCTACAGTGAACCACTCGCAGGGTCGCAGCGATGGGGATAGATATGGTTGCTCGCTGCCAGGACAAAGATAAAAAGGGTGTTCATCCTGACCACAATCCACAGTGAACACACTCGCAGGGTCGCAGCTCGTGGCAGACGGGAATAGAAAAATACAGCTTGGGGGAGATCATCTGTCTGATAACTTATGCAGCCATACCTAATAATGGGAAAGAACAGGACATGGTATAAAAAGTAGGCATTTAATGCAGATGGCAACCCACAAAGCCTTTATTAAAAAGGCCAATTCGAAACTGGTGTCCATTTCTGCCATTTCAGTTTCAGCTGATTTCTGGGCTGCTCACTGAATGCCACTTAACTGGACCTAGCAGCAACCTTACTGAGACAGGTCACTTATTAAAAAAATAAAGGTGTGTATAATGGCGCTATAATGAAGTTCTAGGTGTGAAATTGTTGTTTTGGTATATAATTAATCAGCTGCAGACTACTACAAAGTGTATCCCCAAACACAATAAACAGTAGAACACATAGTGGAACACTTGCAATAGACCTAATATAGCTTGATAAAATGCAAAAAGTGCAACCAGCAATGTATACTGTGGCAAACCTAGCCACTTTAGGTCATATTGCAGAACATTTAAAGGTTGTTTGAAATAGCTGTGTTAACCTGGTGTAAAAATATATTTGTGTGTTTTAGCATAGAGAGCCTGCATAGGCTAACAGCCGAAAGCTGCTAGCATGCATATGGTAGTTTCACGAACAGGGACTTTAAACACTGTTCGTGAAACGAATAAGGTACCGAACGGGAGCCCACCCGCATAGGGTCGTGTGGCGCCCATTAACAGATTGCAACATTGTTGCAATCTGTAGTTAATTGCTTTCCTAGGTGTCCGTCGTTCGGCTACCGACCACACAGCGGTCGGCCATCTTGGATCCTTTGTTAGGCCAGCGATGTTTGGTCGTCGAGCGCCTGGAACTAAAATCGGATAGTCGACAGCGCGAACACCACTGGACTTCCAGGCCGTTCGGGAGCTCCGGTCTTTCAGTATTTGGGCTCCCAATAGTTGTTCGGTACTTTTAGGGGAATTTGATAGAAAAGTATGTTTCGTGCGGCGTTCAGTTATTTATGCTGGGATCTGAGCGGTACTTTCACGAACTGTACGCTCAGACCCCAGCTATCTACCGAACGGTCATTTATTGTAATCCCACGAATAATGTCAAAGTTACATATTTTTATGTTAAAACCCGGTTTTGCTGTACTGAGGGATAATCCACTTGACAGGATATTCTAGTGGGAGTGTCCCTCCCGTACAACAGTGCATGGTGAGAGAAATGTCCTGTATTTTCAGTTTCCCATGTAATCCACTACTGTATAGCCCCTGTAAGGGGATTATGGAAACCCCTTGCATGGGGAATTGCATAAATGCTGGAGCTGTGAATAAACTTGTCAGTTGACTCCCAGTACTGTGTTTCGTCCTGTTACTGGGGGATTTGGGATATTGCCTTACTTTCCAGCGCTTTACTTGGATTACCTTTTTTTTTACCAGCGGAGATATTGAGATTTAATATTGCAGCTCCGCTACAATTGGTGGCAAGCGACGGGATCCAACCTTACAGCCGAAAAGCGGTGTTCGGGTAATTGAAACTACCGAACAGGAAAGTGAATGGCAATTCGGATGCAACAAAGAACCAACCGAACACAGAGGTGAATGGAGCCAGACTACACTGCATTGAAACGGCAGACGTTATAGGAACTACTGGAAGCCAGGGGTAAGATAGCCAGCAATAAGCCAAAAGCTGTGCTGATTGCTGAATTGATGGAGGGAGACAGAGCTCGCAGCATTACACCCCCACCAGCCATGGAGGAAACCCCCTTCCAAAAGGAAATGAGGACCAGGATGGAATTTTTACCCCAGCCAGTACCCCTGGAAATACTGACAGTACTCATGGCGGATGTGCAGGAGTATGTGATGGCACACGGACCGCAGGATGCTCCTCCCAGAGCAGAGTCTATTACTTCAGTTGTCAGCCAGGTAAAGCTTAAGATCCCATACCATGCTTTAAAAATGTTCTGTGAAGAGAAAGACAAGATTGATGGGTATTTACAAGACTTTGAGAGGCTATGTGACTTGCATGATTTGGAGCAGGCAGGCAAACTGTCAGGTCAGGCAGCAGAAGCCTATCGGGCTGTACCCAGGGAGGAGAGCAAAGATTATGCCCGGGTGAAACCCCAGAGGCATACCGGCGCAAGTTTCGAGGGTTGCGCAAACCATCGAAAGATTCCCACGCAGAATGGGCCCACAAACTGGGCCAAGCCTCCCAGGGGTGGATGCAAGTCAGTCAAGCAACCACCATGGAGGAGTTACGGCAATTGCTGCTGTTAGAACAGTTTTCCAGAGGCACAGGAATGGGTGTGAGATAGAAAACCCCTCACCCTAACAGAAGCTGCAAGACTAGCAGACCAACACTATGACACCAGGAGGCATCACGGTACCCTCAACCAAGGGTACCCTTGACCCACCACTCAACCTCACACAGCTACCCCTACTGCACCTACAGCGACCCCATTCCGGCCAACCCCGGGGGGGGTACACGCCACCCTCCAGATTTAATGGCTTAGCTAATATCCAGTGCCATACGTGCAAACAATGGGGCCACATGGCGAGAGAGTGTACCCAGAACCGGAGCCGCCAAGCATGGAGCCAGGTACGGCAGAACCCAGCACCAAGAGCAGCCGCCCACCACTGCCAGCAACCCAGGAGATACTTTTTAATCAAAAAGAAGAGCCCGTGGGGATACTACATGATGTGATGTCGGTACAAGCCACAGACAACAGGCAACACCATCGCCAGCTAGTAACCCTGGAAGGGAAAGAGGTCCAAGGGCTCCGACTCTGGTAGCCCCTCATTTGGTTCGAGGCTCCGCACACACCGGCGGATCTGTAGCAGTGCAAGTAGCAGGGGGAGCGGTATACAGATTACCCACCGCCAAAGTAAGTTTGAATTGGGGTGTTGGGGAGGGCATGGTAGAGGTGGGCCTGATGCAGAAACTGCCAGCGGATGTCGTATTGGGGAACGACCTGGGTCGAATGACTTCCGCCTTTATTCCTCAAGCTCCACTCCAATAGACCTCACGTTAAAAGTATACAGGGATAGGGTGATCTCCGACCAGGCCGAACTAGAGGGAGAACGGTATACCTGGGAAAAGGGGTTACTGTACCGCATTTCTGAAAGGGTAGTGGAGGGGATCTGTGAATGTGACTACTAGACAGCTAGTGGTCCCCCAGAAATATAGACAGGAACTTCTTCGGATCGCTCACAAACCCCCTGTCTGGGCATCTGGGGATGATTCGCACCAGATACCGCTTAACCCACGCCTTTTTCTGGCCGAGTATATCCAAAGATGTGCGGCAATACTGCCAGACATGTGACATCTGTCAGCGAGTAGGCAAGAGGGGTGACTGCCACAAGGCCAAATTATGCCCACTGCCCATCATAGAAGAACCATATATCTTGACCATAGTAGATTACACCACCCGGTACCCCGAAGCAGTACCCCTCTCTAATATCCACGCCGAGACAGTGGCCGAGGCCTTAATGAAAGTATTCTCCCGAGTGGGGTTCCCCCAGGAGATCATATCGGATAGGGGTACACAGTTCACGGCCGAGGTGACACACCAACTATGGAGAATATGTGGCATTAAGCCTAACGTGAACTCTCTGTACCACCCGCAGTCTAATGGGTTATGTGAAAGGTTTAATGGGACTTTAAAGCAGATGCTCCGTACCTTTGGAGAGGCCCATAAGGACTGGAAGCGATTCCTACCCCATCTGCTATTCGCCTACAGAGAGATACCCCAAGAGTCCACGGGCTTTTCTCCCTTTGAACTACTGTTTAGGAATGACTTCCGCCTTTTAGATTTAATTAGGGAACACTGGGAGGGGGAAAGTAGTACAGATGGGACACCCATTGTACCATATGTGCTGGAGTTCAGGGACCGCTTGGAGACACTAACCCAGACCGTATGGACCAACCTCCAGGCGGCCCAACAACACCAGCGCCGATGGTATGATAGGGGAGCCAGAGACCACAGCTTTCACGTGGGACAGAAAGTTTTGATTTTAAAACCTGTTCGCAATGACAAGCTGCAGGCCATCTGGCAAGGCCCATACCAGGTGGTGGAACAGAGGTGACACCACCTATGTGATTGGCCCTTGCTCAGGGACAGGGAAGAGACGCATGCTCCACGTGAATATGCTCAAACCCTACCATGAGAGGATAGACGACGTGGCGGCGATATGAGCTTCAGCCTCTGAGGATCAGGAGAATTTTCCACTCCCTGACTTACTAGAACGGGAAGAGCAGGCAGAGGCCTCCACAGGTGTTCAGCTTGGGGAGCGGCTAAGTCCTCAAGAGCGTGCCCAGGTACAGGAGTTAATCGCGGCTAATGTAGCCACTTTCTCCAATTTACCAGGGTACACCCCGCTAGCTACTCACAGAGTTGAGACCCCAGGACAGCTATCTATGCGGCAGACCGTATCCCGGAAGCGGTCAGGGAACATATGAGGAAAGAAATTGAGGAAATGTTGCAGCTAGGGGTTATTGAACATCCCGATAGCCCCTGGGCATCGCCGGAAGTGCTGGTACCCAAGAAGGACGGCACAACACGCTTTTGTGTAGACTACCGGAGGCTAAATAACAAATCGGTGTCTGATGCCTACCCGATGCCCCGGATAAATGAGCTGCTAGACAAAATGGCACGAGGCCAGTATCTTACTACAATAGATTTATGCAAAGGGTACTGGCAAATTCCACTAGCCGAGGATGCCATCGGCGTTTGTCACCCCGTTTGGCTTGTATCAGTTTTGCGTCATGCCATTTGGTGATGAAAAACGCTCCGGCTACCTTTCAACGGATGGTGGATCGGCTACTGGATGGGTTTCAGGAGTATGCATGTGCATACCTGGATGATATCGCCATCTATAGCCAGACCTGGTCAGACCACTTGCGACATATAGGAGCAGTCATTGACCGTATCGGAGAGGCAGGGTTGATGCTAAAGCCCAGCAAGTGTCACATAGGGATGGCCGAGGTGCAGTACCTGGGGCACCGGGTAGGGAGTGGACAGCAAAAGCCCAAACCAGCAAAAATTGAAGCAGTAGCTAAGTGGCCTACCCCCTGGACAAAAACAAGTGCTAGCCTTCCTGGGTACTGCAGGGTACTACCGAAAATTCGTACCCAATTATAGTGCCCTGGCCAGTGGCGTACACATGACCCATGGGGCCCCGGTGCGAAAATTGATCCAGGGCCCCCCCCACGCCTATTCGGCGCGGGTCGGGGCCGCGACACATGGCGGCGGGCACCTGGTCGCAGGGCTGCGACCCCGCGACCGCGGTATGCACACACACTTAAAGGACCACTACAGACACCCAGATCACATCAGCTCAATGAAGTGGTCTGGGTGCCAGGTCCCTCTAGTTTTAACCCTGCAGCTGAAAACATAGCCGTTTCAGAGAAACGGCTATGTTTCACTGAGGGTTAATCCAGCCTCTGGTGGCTGTCTCATTGACAGCTGCTAGAGGAGCTTCCGCGATTCTCACTGTGAAAATCACAGTGAGAAGACACTGACGTCCATAGGAAAGCATTGAGTAATGCTTCCCTATGGGCGGTTTAAATGCGCGCGCGCCTCTTGCCGCGCATGTGCATTCGGAGCTGAGAGGCGGACACTGGGGAGTCCGACGCTGGAGAAAGGTAAATGCTGAAGACACACACTCTCACGAACAGACGCATACACACTAGCTAACAGACACACACATTTACTGACAGAGACACACTCAGCGACAGACAGACATACACACTCACTTACAAAACATACACTTTCACTAGCTAACACACACACAGTAACACACTCACTAGCAGACACACATCCAATAACATACACACTCACTGACACACACACAGACACATACACTAACACACACACACACACACACTAACACACACACTAACACACACACACTAACACACACACACACTAACACACACATACACTAACACACACATACACTAACACACACATACACTAACACACACACATACACTAACACACACACATACACTAACACACACACACACACTAACACACACACACACACTAACACACACACACACTAACACACACACACACAAACACACTTTTTTTTTTTAAATGTAATCCCCCCAGCCTCCTTACCTTTTGGAGTGCTGGGGGGGATTCCCTGGGGTCCACTGGGTGGGCGGGCTGTCCGGCTCCGGTATCAGTGCGGTGCGCGAGGGAGCGGAAGAGGAAGCACACAGTGTAAAGTGCTCCCTCGCGCGCCGGCCGCCCAGACAGCCCGCCCACCGGGGTCAGCAGGGCCAGCCTCGGGGGGCCCTGGGGTGGTCGGCTTCTGGGCCCCCCAGGGGAAGAGGCTGGCCCTGTGGCTACATACCGGGTCGCAGGGGCGGCCGGGCCCCCTGGTGGGCCGGGCCCGGTCGCAGCCGCGACCCCTGCGACCCTGGTATGTACGCCACTGGCCCTGGCCAAACCACTGACTGACTTGACCTGCAAAAACCTACCTCGACAGGTTATCTGGGCCCCAGAGTGTGATCAGGCATTCCAACAACTCAAAACTGCTTTAACCAATGCACCTGTACTTGCTGCTCCTGATCCAACTAAACGATTTCTTGTCCACTCAGACGCTTCAATGTTTGGATTGGGAGCAGTGCTGAGCCAAGTTGGAGCAGATGGCGGAGAACATCCCATAGCTTATTTAAGCCGAAAGCTATTACCCAGCGAAGTGAGCTACACCGCCATTCAGAAAGAATGCCTGGCCGTGGTGTGGGCCCTCAAAAAGTTGCAGCCTTATTTATATGGACAACCTTTTTCCCTACTCACAGATCACAACCCGTTGGTGTGGCTGGACCGCGTGGCAGGGGACAATGCCAGGCTGCTGTGCTGGAGTTTGGCGCTGCAGCCTTTTGACTTTACTATTCATTACCGCCCAGGAAAGCAAAACGGTAACACGACGGGTTATCTAGACAGACTGACCTTGAGAAGTGATCTGTGAGTACTCCTCCGGACAGCCCCAAGCTGATCCGTTGGGATCAGACTGTGTATGCCAGCTTGGTTCTGGGGGAGCATTGTGGCAAACCTAGCCACTTTAAGACTTATTGTATAACATCAGAAGGTTGTCTGAAATAGCTGTGTTAACCTGGTGTAAAAATGTATTCGTGTGTTTTAGCATAGAGAGCCTGCATAGGCTAACAGCCGAAAGCCGCTAGCATGCATGTGGTAGTTTCACGAACAGTGACTTTAAACACTGTTCGTGAAACGAATAAGGTACCGAACGGGAGCCCACCCGCATAGGGTCGTGTGGCGCCCATTAACCGATTGCAACATTGTTGCAATCGGTAGTTAATTGCTTTCCTAGGTGGCCGTCGTTCGGCTACCGACCACCCGGCTGTCGTCATCTTGGATCCTTTGTTAGCCCAGCAGTGTTTGGTCGTCGAGCACCACGAACTAAAATCGGCTACTCGACAGCGCGAACACCACTGGACTTCCAGGCCGTTCGGGAGCTCCGGTCTTTCGGTATTTGGGCTCCCAATAGTTGTTCAGTACTTTTAGGAAAATTTGATAGAAAAGTATGTTTCGTGCGGCGTTCGGTTATTTTTGCTGGGATCTGAGCGGTACTTTCACGAAGTGTGCGCTCAGACCCCAGCTATCTACCGAACGGTCATTTATTGTAATCCCACGAATAATGTCACAGTTATATATTTTTATGTTAAAACCCGGTTCTGCTGTACGGAGCGATAATCCACTTGACAGGATATTCTAGTGGGAGTGTCCCTCCCGTACAGCAGTGCATGGTGAGAGAAATGTCCTGTATTTTCAGTTTCCCATGTAGTCCACTACTGTATAGCCCCTGTAAGGGGATTAAGGAAACCCCTTGCATGGGGAATTGCATAAATGCTGGAGCTGTGAATAAACTGTTCAGTTGACTCCCAGAACTGTGTTTCGTCCGGTTACTGGGGGATTTGGGATATTGCCTTACTTTCCAGCGCTTTACTTGGATTACCTTATTTTACCAGCGGAGATATTGGGATTTAATATTGCAGCTCCGCTACATATACGTTTGTTACTTGTACAAAATCTTCTTAAGTAACCAGCGTACGGGTAGGCCTGTAATAAAAGAGGGCCCAACAATGTAAAGGTATTAATAAAAGTAAATAAATAACATAAGTGTGAAGGTGGACGGGATAACCTGACAAGGACAATCCAGGTAAGAGGGTGATTGGGGTTTTTATAGGCTAACAATAGTACCCTTTGGGTAAATAGCCTGTGATATCTACTTTATATAAATACACTCAAAAAAAATAAAGGGAACACTTAAACAACACAATGTAACTCCAAGTCAATCACACTTCTGTGAAATCAAACTGTCCACTTAGGAAGCAACACTAAGTGACAATCAATTTCATATGCTGTTGTGCAAATGGGATAGACAACAGGTGGAAATTATAGGCAATTAGCAAGACACCCACAATAAAGGAGTGGTTCTGCAGGTGGTGACCACAGACCACTTCTCAGTTCCTATGCTTCCTGGCTGATGTTTTTGTCACTTTTGAATACTGGCGGTGCTTTCACTCTAGTGGTAGCATGAGACGGAGTCTACAACCCACACAAGTGGCTCAGGTAGTGCAGCTCATCCAGGATGGCACATCAATGTGAGCTGTGGCACAAAGGTTTGCAGTGTCTGTCAGCGTAGCGTCTAGAGCATGGAGGCGCTTCCAGGCGACAGGCCAGTACATCAGGAGACGTGGAGGAGGCCATAGGAGGGCAACAACCCAGCAGCAGGACCGCTACCTCTGCCTTTGTGCAAGGAGGAACAGGAGGAGCACTGCCAGAGCCCTGCAAAATGACCTCCAGCAGGCCACAAATGTGCATGTGCCTGCTCAAACGGTCAGAAACAGACTCCATGAGGGTGGTATGAGGGCCCGACGTCCACAGGTGGGGGTTGTGCTTACAGCCCAACACCGTGCAGGACATTTGGCATTTGCCAGAGAACACCAAGATTGGCAAATTCGCCACTGGTGCCCTGTGCTCTTCACAGATGAAAGCAGGTTCTGGAGACGCCGTGGAGAACGTTCTGCTACCTGCAACATCCTCCAGCATGACCGGTTTGGCAGTGGGTCAGTAGCCCTCCATGTGCTCGCCAGAGGTAGCCTGACTGCCATTAGGTACCGAGATGAGATCCTCAGACCCCTTGTGAAATCATATGCTGGTGCGATTGGCCCTGGGTTCCTCCTAATGCAAGACAATGCTAAACCTCATGTGGCTGGAGTGTGTCAGCAGTTCCTGCAAGACAAATGTATTGATGCTATGAGCTTGCCCGCCCGTTCCCCAGACCTGAATCCAATTGAGCACATCTGGGACATCATGTCTCGCTCCATCCACAAACGTCACGTTGCACCACAGACTGTCCAGGAGTTGGCAGATGCTTTAGTCCAGGTCTGGGAGGAGATCCCTCAGGAGACCATCCGCCACCTCATCAGGAGTATGCACAGGCGTTGTAGGGAGGTCATACAGGCACGTGGAGGCCACACACACTACTGAGCCTCATTTTGACTTGTTTGAAGGACATTACATCAAAGTTGGATCAACTGTGGTGTGTTTTTCCACTTTAATAGTAAGGTGACTCCAAATCAGACTCCATAGGTTCAAAATTTGATTTCCTTTTTTTTTTTTTTTTTTTGATTTTGTTGTCCAGCACATTCAACTATATAAAGAACAAAGTATTTCAGAGAGATATTTAATTTAATTTAGGTCTAGGGTGTGTTGTTTTGTGTTCACTTTATTTTTGAGCAATCTTTATATACTTTTGGGATGGGGATTGCGTTGAAATTGTATTTTACACATTGTGTTTTGTAACCTGTACCGTTCAAAATAAAAAGAAATTTGAGACATGTTATATACCCTGTATAAATGAATTATCTTAAACTACTTTTCTTAAGCTGGACATATTATGCTCACATTATAGCCAAAACTGTAAAACTTTTGTTTGTTTATTTTTTATTTATTTTTTTATATACAGTAAATGAGAATTTATTTATATATACTGTATTTTCCGGCGTATAAGACGACCCTCAACTTTTCCAGTTAAAATATAGAGTTTGGGATATACTCGCCGTATAAGACTACCCCTCTTCCAATGCACACCAAATAAAAATTAGCCATGATGTACAGTGAGCAGACAGAGCTACACAGCAAAACATTAAAGGACCACTATAGTGCCAGGAAAACATACTCGTTTTCCTGGCACTTTAGTGCCCTGAGGGTGCCCCCACCCTCAGGGTCCCCCTCCCGCCCGGCTCTGGGGAGAGGAAAGGGGTAAAAACTTACCTTTTTCCAGCGCTGGGCAAGGAGCTCTCCTCCTCCGATCCTCCTTCGTTCCTCCCATTCAGCTCAATGAGACAGCCACTAGAGGCTGGATTAACCCTCAGTGTAAACATAGCAGTTTCTCTGAAACAGCTATGTTTTCAGCCGCAGGGTTAAAACTAGAGGGAACTGGCACCTATAGTGGTCCTTTAAATGCAAGACTTTAGGGGGTTAAATAACTTAATGCCATTTATGGAACTTTCTCTCTGTCTCTATATATTTATACACACACACACTATCCACTTATAACTTACTATAAGCATATTAATCATATATAAATCGTACTATGTTAATAATATAGAATATTGGGGGGCGGAGCCTGAACGGGAACAGAGATGGCCGCATAGAGTGCGAGCTCCTACACACGGGCACTAAATACAGTGACTTACCCAGCCACGATCGGTGCACGGACCCCTCAGCATACCGGCACGCGACCCAGGACCTCCACAACAAACCTGCCGACATGGGCGGTAATCGCAAAAAACGCGATCAGACACCCTCAGTAGCAATGCTGTTCCGGACCCCACGAGGTCCGGCGCCATCTTTCCCACAAAAAGCTGGAGAATCAGCATCATCCTCAGACTCTGAACAGAGCGAGGCAGCAGCCCCAGCCTCCAAGCCACTAACTAAAAGGGACCTGCAACTCCTACTAAAAGACGCTGCTGCAGACATTAAGACACACAGCTAGAAAAACAGCTACACAGCCTGAAAGCAGAAATTGTGGATCTGGGAGACAGAACAGGCCTGGTGGAGCAAAGTGCAGACGAACTCTTGGAAACCCTAAACACCCATGAAGCTCCACATTAAGAAACCGAGTTGAGACGCTTAAAACACCACCCGAGGTATGGCGTGATCAATGAACAAGAACTCTACCTATATCCTTTTCTAGCTAATCATTATACTTTATTTACAGCAAAAACCTAGTAAGACAACTAGTGATGGACACCAGGACATTCTCTGATTAAATGGTGGGGGTGTGGGGGGCAGCAGAACAAGGGGAGCTACCTGGGAAAAGGGGGAGGGAGAAGGGGAAAAATGTGTATACCAAGGTTGACATGTGTACATTTAGACACTGCCCTGCACTGACCCCAGGACCCAAGAAGGCCAAGACCACCACAGAGTCCCAAAAGGTAACTAGAGACCCCGGCCAATTCATTGCCCCCGGAATTAAGCCCAGAAGTTACTGCCTACTTGCAGCCTGTGCACAGACCTTAAGGACCACTCTAGGCACCCAGACCACTTCAGCTTAGCCAAGTGGTCTGGGTCTCCAAATTCTAGGAGTTAACCCATTTTTTCATAGTACCAGTTCAAGCACTATAGTGATACTCAGGCAATTCAAACCTTCCCTAATCCTCTAGTAGCTGTCTCATTGGCCACTACCAAGCTTGCTTTCAAATGCTTCTCACTGTAATTTTCACAGTGAGCACCTCAGCACATCCATAAAAGCATTATAAATGATACTTTCCTATCTGACGAGCTGAATCTGTAGCGCAGCTCTTGCCCGTCTTGTCGCATTCAGCCCGGCGGATCGAGGCCCGGAGGGAGGGAGGAGAGCTCTCCGCCCAGCGCTGGAAAAAGGTAAGTTTAAACCCCTTTCCCCCTTCCAGAGCCGGGCGGGAGGGGGTCCCTGAGGGTGGGGGCACCCTCAGGGCACTATAGTGCCAGGAAAACGAGTATGTTTTCCTGGCACTATAGTGGTCCTTTAACCCACATGTGCCTGGGGCGGGACGCACTCTGGGGCTACCCCACACCGTGCCCCATGTCACGAGGGACAAGAGTAATCCATATCACCCAAATTGGGATGATCCCGCACACCATCACGCCTGGCACAGGCCCTAAGACCAGGAAGTTATTCTTTGTTATGTATTTTATGTTGTTCTAAATTTGTCTCACGGGGGGGTAACGAGAGATTCGCCAGAAGGGGGTACTGAGACATACACACGGCCGGGGAGTGGACCTCTCCACTTCCCCGCCCCAATAAAATACACCCAACCTCTCAAACGTGCCACCTAGTGTGACGTGCATCTCAATTAACTGTAAAGGGCTAAATAACCCCACAAAAAGAAACCAACGCATGCGATGGGCCAACCGCTCCAAAGCAGAAATCATTCTACTCCAAGAGACACACTACTCAGACGCGCGCCCCTTCCCTCTCCTGAGCTGCCACTTCAAGGCATGCCACTTAGCCAACTCCAACTCAGGTAAACACCATGGAGTGACAATCCTGTTGAGGAAATTATGCCCCCTTCAGGTCACCTCCACACACAAAGATCACTATGGCCGCTACCTTACGGTAACAGGCACAATAGGCCGATCCAAATACGCCATCACGTCCATTTACGCCCCTACAACACCAGACACAGAATTCTGGCCTACCCTGCATGCCCACCTCAGTCTTCACCCGAATTACCACATAATCATAGGTGGAGACTTCAACGCCACACTCACACCAACAGTGGACAGA
>OW240914.1:789630-836663 GCA_933207985.1 Pelobates cultripes | reverse complement strand
GGAGGTACCCAGCTCGGTTACAGGGAGCTAAGTTACACATTACATGGAACCGCAGTGTGGCAAACCTAGCCACTTCAGATTATGCTATTCTGTGTCTGCAGGTTGTCCTAGAAAAGCTGGTCCAATTCTGTTAGTTATGTATTCGTCTATACCTGTAATAAAGAGTATTCGTATGCTAACAGCCGAAAGCCGCTAGCATTCATATGGTAGTTTCACGAACTGTGACTTTCCATACTGTTCGTGAAACGAACAAAGTACCGAATGGGAGCCCACACACGGGGTCGTGTGGCTCCCATTACCCGGTTGCAACATTGTATCAATCGTCTGCTAATTGATTTCCCGGGTGGCCGTTGTTCGGCTACGGACCATGCGGCAGCGGCCATTTTGGATTTCCTTTTAGCCCAGCGGTGTTTGGTCGTCGAGTTCCTGGGACTAAAATCGGCTACACAACAGCGCAAACTCAGCTGGACTTCCAGGCCGTTCGGGAGCGCTGGTCTTTCAGTACTTTCTTCCAACCTATGTATTCGTGACTTTCTGAAAAGTTGGTGGTAAAATGTATTTTGTTCGGTTATTTATGCTGGAATCTGAGCGGTACTTTCCCAAAGTGTGCGCTCAGACCCCAGCTATCTGCCAAACGGTCATTCGGTACAATGGAAGGAATAAAGTATAAGTTACATATTTTTGTGTGAAAAGCCGGTTCTGCTGTACAGAGGGATAATTCACTTAACAAGATATTCTGTGGGAGTATCCCTCTCATACAGCAGTGTATGGTGGGAGAAATGTCCTGCATGTTCAGTTCCCCATGTAGTCCTCTACTGTACAACCCCTGTAAAGTGACTAAGGAAACCCCTTGCATGGAGAATTACATAAATACTGGAGCTTGTGAATAAAATCGTCAGTTGACTCCCAGAACTGTGTTTCGTCCGGTTACTGGGGGATTTGGGATATTGCCTTCATTTTCAGCACTTTACTTGGATTACTTTCTGTACCAGCGGAGATATTGGGATTTAACATTGCAGCTCCGCTACAATTGGTGGCAAGCGACGGGATCCAACCTTACAGCCGGAAAGCGGTGTTCGGGTAATTGAAACTACCGAACAGGAAGGTGAATGGCAATTCATATACAGCAAAGAACCAAACACAGAGGTGAATGGAGACCAATTACACTGCATTGAAACGACAGACGTTAAAGGAACTACTGGAAGCGAGGGGTAAGATAGCCAGCAATAAGTCAAAAGCTGTGCTTATTGCCGAATTGATGGAGGGAGACAGAGCTACACCCCCACCAGACATGGAAGAGACCCCATTCCAGAAAGAGATGAGAACCAGACTGGAATTTATACCCCAGCCAGTACCGCTGGAAATGCTGACGGTTCTGATGGCGGATGTGCATGAGTATGTGATGGCACACAGACCACAGGATTCACCCTCCAGAGCAGAATCTACTGCTGCTTCAGTCACCAGCCAGGTAAAGCCCAAGATACCACATCATGCTTTTAAAATGTTTTGTGAAGACAAAGATGAGATTGATGGGTATCTACAGGATTTTGAGAGACTGTGACCTGCATGATCTGGGCAAATTATCAGGTCGGGCAGCAGAAGCATATCGCGCCGTGCTCAGAGAGGACAGCAAAAATGATGCCAGAGTAAAACAGGCCATATTGGAGAGAGATGCCATTACCCCGGTGGCATACTGGCGCAAGTTTCGAGGCCTGCGCAAACCGGATAAAGATTCCCACGCAGAGTGGACACACAAGCTGGATCAAACCTCCCCAGGGTGCATACAAGCTAGCCAAGCTACCACCATGGAGGAGTTACGTCAACTGCTGCTGTTGGAGCAATTTTACACCAGAGGCACAAGAATGGGTGAGAGACAGAAAATCCCTCACCCTAACAGAAACAACACAACTGTCGGACCAGCACTATGACGCCAGGAGACATTATGGCAACCTCAATCGAGGGTTTCCTCGACCTCCACCCAACCTACTACAGCTACCACTACCACACCCACAACAACCCCATTCCGGCCAGCAACTGGGGGGCAAACTCCACCGTCTCGATACAATGGCCGATCTAACATTCAGTGCCTTACCTGCAAGCAATGGGGCCACATGGCGAGAGAATGTACGCAGAACCAGAGCCGGCAAGTATGGAGCAAAGTACGACCAAACCCAGCACAACGAGCAGCCGCGCACCACTACCAAGCAGAGCCAGCACCCCAGGAGCTACTGTTTAATCACACAGAAGAGCCCCTGGGAATATTGCATGATGTGATGTCTGTGATGTCACAGACAATAGCCACCCTCATCGCCAGATGGTAACCTTGGAGGGGAAGGATGTCCAAGGGCTACGAGATTCGGGGGCCACTCTGACTCTAGTAGCACCTCATTTGGTTCCAGGCTCGGCGCACACAGGAGGATCCGTGGCAGTCCGAGTAGCAAGGGGAGCGATGTACCGATTCCCAACCGCAAAAGTACACTTGAATTGGGGTGTGGGGGAAGGGATGGTGGAGTTTGGCCTGATGCAAAAACTGCCAGCAGATGTCGTATTGGGAAACTACCTGGGCCGGATGACTTCCGCTTTTGTACCGCAAGCCCCACTCCAAGAGGCGTCTGTTTTGCTTTTTGATGGAATTACCTGTCCATATGCCCCTGTTCGTTTATTTGACTTTTCTACCGAATGAACTTACCGAGCGGACAGCCACCCAGAAGAGAAGTGTGCTGCTGGTTAACCTCTTGATCCCAATTAGAACGTTGTGGTTAACCGCAGACAATTATAACCGAATACAGGGCGGTCGTCGTTCGTATGTCGACCACGAGGCGGCGGCCATTTTAAAACACGCGAAAGGCCAGCGGTGTTCGGCACAGATTCTATGGAACTGAAAACGGCACTTTTTCTGCCGAACACCGCTAAAACCACCGACCTCCCTTCTCCATTGACAACGGCATGCGAACACCGGCCGTTCGGGAGTTTGAACTGCACGAAGGGACTTAACCCAGATAGCCTTCCCATGGAGTCAATCGCATACCGAAAGATTGTACCAGACTTTGACTCCATGGTGATTGAACTGTGCGTATGGGATCTGAGCGCTATTCGCCAATAATATGCACTCAGATCCAGGCTATCTAGGGATACGTTACACGAATGAGAAATGTTCGGTAGTTGTAAAGTTATATATTTTTATGTGTTTTTTGGGTCGCATCTAAAATGGCGATTTGCTGGGAGATAATTGAATTACTTCTCAATTATCTCCAGGGCAGAGGGGATGAAACCATGATGCATGCTGGGAATATTATGTGCCTGTGTGTCCTGAAATGATGTATGTCCATCTGCCGTTACAGTCTCCCATTTGGTCCCCTAGGGGAGTGTCCACCAAGTAGGAGACCTGCATAAATACGGGCGGGTAGCCCACAGTAAACCCAGTTCATGTTTTACCCTCAATGCGGAGCTTGGTCTCGTTATTGGGGGGATTTACTACACACGAATAGCGACTGATTGATGGAACCGTAAGCCGCTTGGATGATATATTGATTCAGCTGTTAGCAGCAATTCGTGGGTTTATGAGCTGGAGTATCCGTTCAGGTCCCGTTCGGGAGGTGGGCGCATTCCCCTGCTTGCAGTTCGTACGATTGGAGTCTATATGAATGGAGTTTACAGTACTGCGAGCGGGGAGGATTAACTAAACAGCGGTTTTGACTATTTGATCAGTGACCTCGGATCAGGCAGGATTAGAGGGGGAGTGGTATGCTTGGGAAAAGGGATTATTGTACCGTATTGCTGAAAGGGTAGTGGGGGGGATCTGTAAATGTTACTACTAGACAGCTGGTAGTACCCCAGAAATATCAACAGGAACTCCTTAGGATCGCTTGTGGCAAACCTAGCCACTTGGATTATAACTAGAGACTATGCCTTTAAGGGTTGCCTATAGGTCTGGGGAGATATGCGCTTTACTCTATATGTGTATGCTTTATGTATTCTCTGCATTGCCTGTAATTGCCTTTTCCGCCGAATGCAAATGGCGGTTTGTATGGGGGTTTTCTTTCGTTCCACGAACGGCACTTTGGAGGGCCGTTCGTGAAACGAACGCAATGCCCCTAATAGCCCACACACTTAGAGGCGTGTGGCGCTAGTTAACCGATTGCAACAATGTTGCAATCGGTAATTAGAGGCTCTCCTGGGTGGCCGTCGTTCGACTACTGACCATGCGGCGGTCGGCCATCTTGGATCCTTTGTTCCCTCAGCGGTGTTAGGTCGTCGAGTGCATAGTACTAAAAACGGCTACTCGACGGCACGAACACCGCTGAGCTTCCAGGACGTTCGGGAGTTTCGGGCCATTCGGGATTTTGTTCCCTGAAAGCAATCGGTCCTTTTTATATGTTTTATAAGAAATGTGTTTTTCGTGCGGCGTTTGGTTATTTTAGCTGGGATCTGAGCGGTAATCTCTCGAACGATGCGCTCAGACCCCAGCTATCTACCGAACGTCCATTCGTGTAAATCCACCGTATATTAACCCAGTTATGGATTTTTGTATAAATTGTCGGTTCTGCTGCACGAGGGGATAATCCACTTAACGGTGGGTTCTGGGAGGAGGATCCCTCTCGTGCAGCAGTGCCTGATGGGAGAAATATGTTGTCATGTAAGTCCCCCACGTAGTCCCCTCTGGGAGTGGCCCTGGGAAGGGACTCAGGAAACCCCTTGCATGGGGACTTGTATAAATTGTCCAGCCGAATTAAAGGATTTCAGTTGACTCTCAGAACTGTGTCTTGTCCGGTTACTGGGATGTTGGGGATATTGCCTTGTTGTTTCAGCGCTTGACTGTGGATTATTTCCTGAACCAGCGGAATTCGTGGATTTATTATTGGCGTTCCGCTACATCGCTCATGACATTCCGTTGTCTGGGCATCTGGGTATGACCCGAACTAGATACCGACTGACCCATGCATTCTTCTGGCCAGGTATATCTAAAGATGTGAGGCAATACTGCCAGACGTGTGACATTTGTCAGAGAGTAGGCAAAAGGGGTGATCGACACAAGGCCAAATTATGCCCGCTGCCCATCATAGAAGAGCCGTTTAGTGGCCGTAGACATAGTAGGACCCTTACCCAAACCCAGTCCCTCCGGCAAGAAGAACATCTTGACTGTGGTGGATTACGCCACCAGGTACCCCGAGGCAGTAGTCCTCTCCAATATCCACGCCGAGGCGGTGGCCGAAAGTCTTCTCCCAGGTGGGGTTCCCCCAGGAGATAATCTCAGATAGGGGCAGGCAATTCACGGCCGAAGTAACCCACCAGCTATGGAAAATATGTGGCATTAAGCCTATTGTGAATTCTGCCTACCATCCTCAGTTTAACGGGTTATGTGAAAGGTTCAATGGAATTTTAAAGTCGATGCTCCGTACATTTGGAGAGGCCCATAAGGACTGGGAGCGGTTCTTACCCCATCTGCTGTTCGCCTACAGAGAGGTACCTCAAGAGTCCACCGGGTTTTCCCCCTTTGAATTATTGTTTGGGAGAAGGGTGAAAGAGCGCATTGGGAAGGTGAAAGCAGTGCAGATGGGATACCCATTGTACCATATGTGCTGGAGTTCAGGGACCGTCTGGAGGCACTAACCCAGACCGTACGGGTAAATCACCAAGCGGCTCAACAACGGCAGCGCCGATGGTATGATAGGGGAGCCAGGGACCGCAGCTTTCAAGTGGGACAGAAAGTTTTGATTTTAAAACCTGTCCGCAATGACAAGCTGCAGGACATCTGGCAAGGCCCATACCAGGTGGTGATGTGACACCACCTATGTAATTGACCCCTGCTCAGGGTTAGGGAAGAGATGCATGCTCCACTTGAATATGCTCAAACCCTACCATGAGAGGATAGAGGACGTGGCAGCTATATGCGCATCAGCCTCTAAAGATGTGGAGAATCTCATTGATAGCCCCTGGGCATCGTCGGTAGTGCTAGTACCCAAGAAGGATGGCACAACACTGTTCTGTGTTGACTACCGGAGGCTAAATGACAAAACAGTGTCTGATGCCTACCCGATGCCCCGGATAGACAAGCTGCTAGATAAGATGGCACGAGGCCAGTACCTCACTACGATAGACTTATGCAAAGGGTACTGGCAGATTCCTTTAGCCGAGGATGCCATCCCCAAGTCGGCATTTGGCCTGTACCAGTTTCGAGTCATGCCATTCGGGATTAAAAACGCTATGGCTACCTTTCAAAGGATGGTAGATCGGCTACTGGATGGGTTCCAGGAGTATGCATGTGCATACCTAGACGATATCGCCATATATAGCCAGACATGGTCAGACCATCTGCAACATATTGGAGCTGTCATTGACCGTATTGGAGAGAGTCATATAGGAATGGCAGAGGTACAGTACCTTGGGCACCGGGTAGGGAGTGGGCAGCAAAAACCGGAACCAGCCAAAATAGAGGCTGTAGCTAAGTGGCCTTCCCCCCTGACGACAAAAACCCATGTGTTAGCCTTCCTGGGTACCGTAGGGTACTACCGGAAGTTCGTACCCAATTACAGTGCCCTGGCCAAACCCCTGACTGGCTTGACCCGCAAAAATTCTTCCTCGAAAGGTCATCTGGGCCCCAGAGTGTGATCAGGCATTTCAACAACTCAAGACTGCTTTAACCAATGCACCTGTACTGGCTGCTCCTGATCCAACTAAACGATTTCTTGTCCACACAGACACTTCAATGTTTGGATTGGGAGCAGTGCAGAGCCAAGTTGGAGCAGATGGCGGAGAACATCCCGTAGCTTACTTAAGCAGAAAGTTATTACCTCGTGAAGTAAGCTACGCCGCCATTAAGAAAGAATGCCTGGCTGTGGTGTGGGCCCTCGAAAAGCTACAGCCTTATTTATATGGACAACCTTTCTCCTTACTCACAGATCACAACCCGTTGGTGTGGCTGAACCGTGTAGCTGGGGACAATGCCAGGCTGCTGCGCTGGAGTTTGGCGGTGCAGCCTTTTGACTTTACTATTCATTACCGCCCAGGGAAGCAAAATGGTAATGCTGACGGGTTATATGATATAGAGGCATATATTATGTTGAGCATCGACCCTTACAGTCATTACATAGAACATTAGTGATTTATACTGAAGCTGGAACACATCTAAAGGAGCCAATAAACCTGAAATGACAAATATGAGTTCCATGCTGGAACACACTCGAAAACAACGGGAATACTGGAGAAAGCCATTTAGGAGTCACAACATCCCCTGAGGAAGTCTGTACTTCTATATTGTATTATCTTGCTATTATTGCTTTATTTTATTATTTCATTGTCTTTGTTCTACTTGACCCCTTCTATGTGCATGGGCATACGGAGTGCTTCATTTTATCTACAACGTGTTATCCTTACTGACAATATCCTTATACAAGCGGGAGTGGATAGAGAAGATTGTATGTGATTGTAACGGATCGACCTCCGTTGAAGGATGCTCCTAGTGCTTACAGAGGGCTCCAAGCGCTCCACCAGACACCACAACCACCGTAGACCCCACGAACCGCCGCAGCTTGGTTGGGGTCTCGCCATCTCCTACCCACCCTGGACCTATGACAAGGCTCCAGGTTCCAGTGGGTGAACTTCTCCTCCAAGAGAGTGAAGCAGGAACAAGCTCTTAGTAGTGATTTAGCAAGGGAGTATGACAAGCATAGCAATACCTTGTAGCAGATTCCCCCAATAAGAGACGGCACTCCAAATTGAGGGTGAAGTAGAACTGACTGTACTGGCACATACAGCCTCTTTTATTCACAACCCACAAACATAGTACTGCCTACAGTGTTTTGAAATACAACCAGTCAATCCGTACAATACACACAGACACTCACACACAAAATCCTCCCCTCTGCCTGTGATATGATTACTGAACACAATGGTTAATATAATTATCACAGGCAGAGAAATACAGTATTATAAAACATATCACAGGGACCCCAAAACATGCAATAACCCCATAAACAAGTATATCATCGGAACCGGGGGATCTGGGTGAACCACATATCCAAAATTCACCCAAATCCGTTCAGTAGTTTGGGAGGTACAGTTTAATGCAGATTCCACAAAACATATACAGGCTATATGAAAAATAATTACTGTTAAATGTGTCCCCTGTTCTGTAGTTTAAAACTACTGCACAATGTCTTTGTGCACCAAATAACGGCGAGATGGCACCGTGTAGAAAATTCAAAACAGTGTCTGTGAGTTAAAATGGCCGCCATCCATTGTTCTCACCATGTGCTTCATCATAGTTACATAGCTGAAAAGAGACTTGCGTCCATCAAGTTCAGCCTACCTCAAATTTGTTTTTTTGCTGTTGATCCAAAAGAAGGCAAAAACTGCTGATTGACATTGCACATTATCATCATCCATTGTTCTCACCATGTGCCTCTGATACAGGAAATGGTGGCCACCCAGTAACTCCACAGTATGTCCCCAGATGGTTCTTAAAGGGCCAGCAGCAGCACAACACAAATCCATTATGCCCAAATCATGTCTTTAAAGGGCAATACATCCCAGGGGCCATAGTCACATGGCAGGAGGCTGGCAATCAGTCTTCTCTAATGCCCAGTGGCGAGGTCGGTTACGCGACAGTGATCCATTACTACGCCCTTTACAGGGTGATAATCTAAAAGTGCCGTCCACTATTCTCTATTATCCGTTCCGTAGAGTACTGCCCTACGGGTAGATTATTATTTCACGGTTTTGGGGATTAAGAGAAACAAATACCGATGGTGTAAAAGAAAAGATATAAATTCAAATCAATAAATACAGAAAAAATTACAACCACTGCAAAGAAATAATTGATTAATGGCAGAGAAATACAAATCAGTGCTTGCAAAGGAGCAGCAAAGAAAAAAAAAACAGGGCTTGGCATGCTCACTTGAACGAGTGATAGGATTGATTGATCCCTTGTTTCACCTAAATTTTGTTTTGTGTGAAACAGAGACAATGCATTAAATTACACTCTATATGTTGTTAGTAAGTGAAACCTTGTCGATGTTTGTGTATAGCCTGAGGGGGTAATTATGTGCAGGGTATGAGACTGATCCAAGATCCTCTTTGTGGAGTATAATCTGCTTTCTTTCTCTTTCTTTGTCTAGGAGTGAAGGAAAGTCTCTGTCGCCTCCCCCCAGACACTCTTGCTCTTCTGAGCTGCGAATATCTGTCTCTCTGCATGCGATTTAAGGATCTACTACTTCTCCCAGGTGAAGAATATATCTGTTTTTACTCAATTCTATCCATTTTAATGTTTGATTCTTCGCCCAAACCCATTATCTGTTATACAGCTAAATTTTCCAAGACTTTGTCTCTTCGATGACCCCTCTCCCACAAACCTGCTCTGTATGTTCCATTGTTGTGTGTTGTATCATAGTCTGTACTCCTTATTTTCATTACTGCAAATTCTCCCTTTCTCCTAAGCCATAATTAGTGTAAGACCCACCAGTTAAATCCTATGTGACCACTAGAGGTAGTGTAATCGAGTTCTATCCTATGTAGCCGCTACAGGCAGCGTAATCCAAGAGTTATATTGTTTTCACAAGACTTTGGAGAGATTCTGTGGGAATTTTTGCCCATTTATCCAGTAGAGCATTTGTGATGTAGGCCTGGCTCACAATCTCTGTTCCAGTTCATCCCAACGGTGTGCGATGGGGTTATGCGGGCCTCTCATGTTCTTCCACACCATACTCATCCAACCATATCTTTATGGACCTTCCATGTACACGGTGGCGCATTCATGCTAGAATAGAAAAGGGCCCAAACTGTTCCCACAAAGTTGGAAGCATAGCATTGTCCAAAATGTCTTGGTAACCTGAAGCATTAAGATTTCCCTTCACTGGAATTAACGCAGCACTTACCTTTCTCCTATTCTTTCCTCTTATCTTGTTCTCTCAGGATCTGTTCTTCTTCTCTTCCTTTATGATCTAGTTTTCTTTAAAACATAAGACAAAGTAGGGACTACTTTGTCTTGTATATTTTCCTTACTCTTGACCTTCTTTGACTAAAGGAGGAGCTTAAGTCTGCTCTGTTTCTGTGGTTAAAGAACCTTGTTCTTGCAATGCCTCCTTTCACTATTTCTGAACGTCCTGTTAGACAGGGCTTTGGCGAATTAACTGAATTTTGTCAGAACCAAATGTCCACAGTTTGTCCATTTGTGTTCGATTGAAATTTGGTAATTTTGTTCAGTTCGGAATTTCATTTGGAGAATGAGATTACGATTGATTCTTGACTATTGTAAAAAAAAAAAAAAAAGACAATTTGGACAATAGTGAATGTCCATGTGTTCAACTGGGAATGCACTGTAATTTTACAGCTCAATCTATTGTGGGCAGATGAAGTTTCCACAGTGTCTTCATCTGCCAAAACTAAGATTGTGGAGCTTAGGACCAATATCCAGAATTGAAAGGTAAAAAAGGGTGAAATGAGGGACCTTGCAGCATTTGGGGGTGACTACGGGGACAGTAAAATGTAGTTTAGTGGGGAGGGGGATTAAATACAAAAACTCATGCATCCAGGACAGTGCCACTTTAGAAGGCCCCCGAAAAATAATTGGAACTCTTCAGCTGTGGAATCAGAGCGTTGGTGACTTTTGTGCACCACAGCAGTCGGTAACCATGCTCTGGGATGTTCCACTAAGTTGCTGCTGTTCCTAAACGCTTCCACTTTCCAATAATACCACTTACAGATGACAGTGCAAAGGTGGCATCTTGTCACTGTACCACGCTTGAATTCACTGAGCTCTTCAAACAACCCTCTTTTTCACAAATGTTTGTAAATGTAGACTGCATGGCTAGGTGCTTGATTTTATGCACCTGTGACAATGGGGCTGATTGAAACACCTAAATTCAATAATTAAGAGATGTGTCTCAATACGTTTGTCCATATAATGTCCCCCTCGTGCTGCCAAAATAGCTCTGACCTGTCGAGGCATGGACTCAACAAGATCTCTGAACATGTTCCATAGTATCTAGCAACAAGACATTAGCAGCAGATCCTTTAAGTCCTGCAAGTTGCGAGGTGGTTACTCCATGGATTGGATTTGTAATTCTAGGACATCCCACAGATGCTCAACCAGATTGAGAGCTGGGGAACTTGGAGGCCAAGGCAACACATTGAACTCTGTCATGTTCCTCAAACTATACCAGAACGGTTTTTGCAGTGTGACTGGTTACATTATCCTGCTGAAAGAGACCATTGCCATGAAGGGGTGTACGTTCTTTGCAATATTTTCTAGGTAGGTGGTACATGTCAAAGTAACATCCACGTGAATGCCAGGACCCAAGGTTTCTCAGCAGAACATTGCTTCCACCGCCATGCCTTCCCCAGGTGAACGACGCACACACCTGGCAATCCACCTGATCTAAATGAAAACCTTATTTATCAGCCCAGGCAACCTTCTTCCATTGCTCCATGGCCCAGTTCTGACACTTACATCCTCATTGAAGCTGCTTTAGGCATTAGACAAGGGTCATCATGGGCATCCTGGCCAGTCTGTGAGTACACAGCCCAATACGCAGCAAACTGTGATGCACTGTGTGTTCTGACACCTTTCTATCGTTGCCAAAATTAGGTTTTTCATCAATTTGAGCTGCTGTACCTCTTCTGCATGATCAAACCAGACAGGCTAGCCTTCGCTACCCACATCAATGACCCTATGCCGGTACACTGGTTGTCTTTCCTTGCACCTGTTTTAGAAAGGTACTAAGCACTGAATACCAGGAGTACCCCACAAGATTTGGCATTTTGGAGATGCTCTGATACAGTCGTCTTGCAATCACTATTTGTCTCTTGTTAAAGTCACCCATATGTTTCCCCTTGCCCATTCTCCCTGCTTCCAATACATGAAATTTGAGAACTGACTGTTCACTTGCTGTCTAATATATCCCCAAAAAAAACCCTGTTGGAAGCACTTTCCAATTTTGCAAACTAGGTTCCTTCTTGACCTTGGATCAAGAAGCTATTATCCAACAAATTAAATTATATCCCTGAATATTATGTTTTTGCAAGTGTGTATATAGTTACTGTTTAAACAACTGTATTGGAATGTGATAATGTGATAAAACCACTTCTTCAGGCATAGAATTTCACATCCTTATTGTTCTGTTAAAAAAAAAGCATTTGGTTTGCCTTAGACTAAAACTTCTTTCTTCCAGTCTAAACATATGACATCATGTCTTACGTATTCCTGTTTATGAATAGATTTCTAGACAATGGTTTGTATTGGCCCCTGGATATATTTGTATAATGTTGTGTTATCCCCTCTGAGGGGTCTTTTTTTTTTTTTTTTAAGCGAAATAGGTTTAAAAGTAACCTTTTTTCATAACTAAAATGCTCAATTCCTTTTATTAATTTTGTAGCTCGCCTCTGCACTTTTTCTAGTGCGTAATATCCTTCTTTAGAACAGGTGCTCAAAATTGCATAGCATATTCAAGGTGTGGTCTTACCAGTGATTTATAAAGAGGCAAAATAATATTCTCATCCTGAGAATTTATGCCCCTATTAATACATGACAAAACCTTACTGGCCATAGCGACTGCAGATTGACATTTCATATTGCTGCCTAATTTGTTGTCTATAACAATTCCCAAATCCTTCTCGTGTGTGGTTATCCCTAATTCACTACCATTTAGGGTGTAAAATGCTTGTGCATTCTTTATCCCAAACTGCATAACTTTGCATTTTAATACATTAAACTTCATTTGCCATATTAGTGCCCAGTCCCCAAATCTATCCAAATCCCTCTGCAGCAAAGCAATATCCAGCTCACATTTTATTACTTTACAAAGTTTTGTGTCATCTGCAAACATTGAAACATTCTTTTCAATGCTTATTTCAAGATCATTATTAAATATTAATTGAAGCGGTCCCAAAACAGAACCCCGAGTTACACCACTTACCACTTTTGTCCAGCTTGAACATGTACCGTTAATGACAACTCATTGTACTCTATCCTTGAGCCAATGTTCTACCCAAGAACAAAAATGTTCATCTAGACCAGTGGTTCCCAAACTTTTTAGGTTCAAGGCGCGCCCTTAACATTTCAATATTTTTCCAAGGCACCCCAAGTCAAAACAAATTTCTAGGTTGTATATCTGTACAGCACTGCAGCATATACTGGCACTATAGTGAAATTTATAGTGTTGGTGTTTGAAGGGGTGCTTGTATAAAATGTTTGTTTTTTATTACAGGGGTGTGTTTGTATGAAATGTTTGCATTTGATTGCAGCTGTGTGTTTGAATGTAATGTTCACTTTTAAATGGGGATGTACATTTGTGTGAAGTATTTGTGTTTGAGTGAAGGGGTGTGTTTGGATATAATTTTGGAGTTTTAATGCAGGTGTGTGTTTGTATGTTATATTTGTGTTAGTGGCAGTGGTGTGTTTGTGTGTTGTGCTGGTGTTTGACTGCTTGGATGTATACATACACTACCACATACATACATACACATTAAAACACAGATACATATAAATACACCGACACAAACACAAATTCATAAAGACACCGACACATACACACACCTTAACACATGCATACACAGTCATATTCACACAAACTCACTGAATGGGGGAAAGATGGACAGGAGGAGGAGAGTCACTGAATGGGGGGATGGAATGGAGGAGGAGAGTCACCGAATGGGGGGGCGATAAACAGGAGGAGGAGAGTCACCGAATGGGGCGGGGATGGACAGGAGGAGGAGAGTCACTGAATGGGGAGAGATGGACAGGAGGAGGAGAGTCACTGAATGGGGAGAGATGGACAGGAGGAGGAGAGTCACTGAATGGGGGAGAGATGGACAGGAGGAGGAGAGTCACTGAATGGGGGAGAGATGGACAGGAGGAGGAGAGTCACTGAATGGGGGAGAGATGGACAGGAGGAGGAGAGTCACCGAATGGGGGGGATAAACAGGAGGAGGAGAGTCACTGAATGGGGGAGAGATGGACAGGAGGAGGAGAGTCACTGAATGGGGAGATGGACAGGAGGAGGAGAGTCACCGAATGGGGGAGAGATGGACAGGAGGAGGAGAGTCACTGAATGGGGCGGGGATGGACAGGAGGAGGAGAGTCACTGAATGGGGCGGGGATGGACAGGAGGAGGAGAGTCACTGAATGGGGGAGAGATGGACAGGAGGAGGAGAGTCACTGAATGGGGGGATAAACAGGAGGAGGAGAGTCACTGAATGGGGGAGAGATGGACAGGAGGAGGAGAGTCACTGAATGGGGAGAGATGGACAGGAGGAGAAGAGTCGCTAAATAGTGTGGGGGAGATGAACAGGAGCAGGAGAGTCCCTGAATGGGGGAGAGATGGACAGGAGGAGGAGAGTCCCTGAATGGTGTAGGGGGAGATGAACAGGAGCAGGAGAGTCACTGAATGGTGTGGGGGAGATGAACAGGAGTAAGGAAGGAAGAGGAGTGCCACGGATGCATAGTACTTACTGTTAAGTTTGGTGAAGAACGGATAATGGTCTGGGGCTTTTTTTCAGGGGTTTGGTTTGTGGCTTTTAGTTCCAGTGAGGGGTCAGCTTAAAGGAGCACTATAGTGTTAGGAACACAAACCTGTATTCCTGACCCTATAGTGTTAAAACCACTATCTAGCCCCCTTGGCACCCTTTGCCTCCCTAAAGATAGTAAAATCGTACTTGTATTCGAGTCTGAAACTGCTGCCTCTGCCTATGAACTTCCTCTGACATCATCAAAAGTGGTGTCCTTATCCAATCACAGTGCTTCCCCATAGGATTGGCTGAGACTGACAAGGAGGCAGATCAGGGGCAGAGCCAGCATGATTCAAACACAGCCCTGGCCAATCAGCATCTCCTCATAGAGATGAATTGAATCAATGTATCTCTATGAGGAAAGTTCAGTGTCTGCATGCAGAGGGTGGAGATACTGAATGTTTGGATGCATTTTAGGCAGCCATGACCCAGGAAGGATCTCTAACAGCTATCTGAGGAGTGGCCAGTGAAGTTATCACTAGGCTGTAATGTAAACACTGCATTTTCTCTGAAAAGACCGTGTTTACTGCAAAAAGCCAGAAGGTAATGATTCGACTCACCAGAACAAATTCAATAAGCGGTAGTTGTTCTGGTGACTATATAGTCCCTTTAATGCTACAGGATACAAGACATTTTGGAGAACTGGTCCTTCCATCTTTGGGTAAAGCTTTTTCCTGCTCTAGCATGACAAAACAATGTCCTTGAACACATTGTTTGATGCAGAGGAACTTTAGTGGCCTGCACAGAGCCCTGACCCCATTGAACATGTACTGGAGCGCCAGACTGTGTAGTTCAGCTTCAGTGCCTGGCCCTCACAAATGCTCCAGTATCACCAATCCCCACAGACACAATCCAAATCCTTATGGAAAGCCTTCCTAGAAGAGTGGCAGGTTTTAACCGAAGTGAAACACCATGGGGGAGATTTATCAAAGTAGGCGTCAACACTTTTACATTAAATTTTCTATGAATTTTGGCACTTGATGTTTTTTTTAATGTAATGTAATTTATTTTTATTTTTTTTTGCTTCTTTTCCCCCTGAACTAGCATTTTTTTTTTTTTTATTTATCCCATTTACATTGTGGCACAACTGATTTCTCTGCAGGAGAAAGATTGATAAGTGTCCTGTTTCTCTACTCACAGTAAATTTAGCGGTCTTCTGAAATGAAGAGTGATGCGAAAACCAGAAGAACTTGCTGAGAAAATAGTTCCTTTAATGAAAATGTTCAAATTACTGACTGTTTATTCAACCATTGCTTTTTGGAACACTTTGATAAATCTCCCCCGTAGATTTTCTGTTTGACTTTTGGTGAGGAATGGAGGGGAGTCACAGAGAGTAATTTTTCTGCTGGATTCTGTCATTTCGATCTGTGAATTTCTCTTCCATTCTGGTCATTGCTTCTGCCCTGGCTTTTTGTTGCATTGCTGCCCTCGTTGCCAGCTGTGCGGTTGGACAGATGTCTCTAAGCACAATTAACCTGTCTGGAGTCTGTTCTTGGGTCTATCTCCGATTTTCCTTTGCATGCTCTTCACTTCAGTTCCCTCAGTCTCTGATTTTTTTTTTTTCTGTATTGTTTGTAGAGATCAACGTTTGTTTAGTGGCGTTGAGCAACATGTTTATTTTTCTCTGAATGTTATATCATGGGTGACCACCGTACATCCCACCAGTCTACACAAACTGTTACTCTCCCCATAAATCCTTTTTATATGAAATTGATTTGCTTAAGGTAACCCTACTTTACTTTAGACTTCCTTTTTTCTTTAACCCTCAGTCCTGCCGTAGCCATGTCTGTGACTGACCAGCAATTATCACAAAGTACAAATCCTGTTGTTTTCTTTCCTACCTCTTATAATATCTGCCCCTGACCTCCCTCCCCTGTCTCTGTAGAAGGCTATTTCGTGGAGGATTCCAAGCTGTGCGTGTGTCATTGTGACTCGTGCCACAAACTTCGTGGAGATGAGATATACAAGAAGAGAGGTGACCCCCCTCGGGATTACGCAGAGCCCAGTGGATGGTGCAGTTTCCCTCTTAGGTAATATTTATACCACAATGCCCTAATGCCAATACATTAGACTCTACAACCTCTGTGTCCTGCCCACAGCATTTAAAATATCATCTGTGAAGACTAGGTTATAACGTAAAACAAACTCATTTAGTAAATAATGATAACGTTAAACCTAGCTGGTTATTCAGGATTACAATTGAGTAATTTGATATCTAATATCCCCCTTTGTGCCTTCGAAAGATCTGTAAATATGACATGCTAATTTCCGTACTTTAGCTGTCAATTTTGTCTTACTTTTGTCTGTATCCAGGCTCAGCCCACGATTGTCTTGTCCGCAGTATAAAAAGTGGCACATAGCATATCAGGGGAGTAGTGTTGCAAGTGTACGCAGAACTCTGGACCGAGGAGATTTGCTTCCAGGTGTGTATGGACAGAAGGAGCCTCTCCTGTGCACCCTTCCTGTGAGGGTTTCAATTTAAAGATAAGTGCAACCTTGTGCTGCCATGTGCCGGTGATGTACCAGTCTGTCCCATTGTGTTAATTTATAATTCTGTGTTCCACCTGTCCCCTACCATTAGTAAAGACATGTACCGTCTTGTCCCCTACCACTAGTAAAGACATGTACCGGCCTGTCCCCTCCCATTAGTAAAGAGGTGTACTGGCCTGTCCCTTCCCATTAGTAAAAATGCTTACCACCCTGTCCCCTCCCATTAGTAAAGATATGTACCGGCCTGTCCCCTCCCATTAATAAAGAGGCGTACTGGCCTGTCCCTTCCCATTAGTAAATATGCGTACCGACCTGTCCCCTCCCATTAGTAAAGGATGTGCACCAGCCCTTATTAAGGATGTGTACCGTACCATCCCCTCCCATAATGAATTGGTTTAAAAAGTTACCTTTCCCATACCCTGGTATCTGGAATTATTACTCTGTCTTTTAAACACATTTTGTTTACAGTCTGTAGTGGACCACCTGGTAACCCAACCGGTTACCTCTGCTAATTCCCTTCCCTCAGCCGATCAGGAACCATTTAAAATACAAAGAGACCCATTTCCCCCAGTAACTGGACGAGACACAGTTCTGGAGGTACAACTCTGAGTGACTCTTTTTATTTTGTTACACAGGGTTTTTACAGACACAGACCCCTACATGGGGTCTCCAACACAAAACAGGGGTTTCAATCCCAAGAAGCTGCAGAGGTAGGGAGGAAGGACAATGCATCTAGGTTAAACTGGGCCAGCAGTGTCTCTGTGGCAACGTCCTGCTGGGACAGGAAAAGGGAGAGGGAGGGGGAAAAGTACAGAGCAACCCATTTCACTTACTCTACTTTACAGAACTGCTGCATATACAGGAACAATACACGAAAAGCATAGAAGTACATGGGGAAACACAGAATACAAGGGGGAAACACATTTTATACTGGGGAACCTACGAATATAGAAGAGGCCAATTCACAGACAGCCAGCGGTCCCGCCGCACAGCCTAATGTGCATCTTATAACAAACTGTACATCGTGTGCAGATACCCCATTCTACAAGCAGAATTGTAGAATTAACAGGTAACACTTGTGCTAAAATGAAGATTGATTTTAAGCAGAAAAGGGAGGGTTTGATACATTGTAAAAAAAAACACTATTGAACATTACAAATGTACAAATATTACAATCTGTTCTCAGGTTGCTCCTCCATACTCACCATGGTGCCACTAAAAACTGACCCACAGAATGGCTTCTCTGCAGCAGAACCCAACGTAATGCAGAGTCGAGAGTTACAGAGCGTGGTCCTGTCACCGACACTAAGATATGCCGGACTCTTGGAATTCTGCCCAAAATTACAGTAAGTGTTGCAGGATCTGTTCAAATTTCTGCCATTTTGGTGTGACTAGGGCTGTGTAAAGAAAGTGATTTAATTCCAAAATGGCAGAGAATTGATCCGTTTTATTACAGGGGGCTATACACCAAAACATGGTTCTTTGGGTGTCTATAGTATCTTTAAGTTAAAGAGTGTTGGTCGTGGGTTTCTCAACTTACCTGCTATACATCATGAAAAGTAGTCCCTGCATTTTTATGTGTTTACCAAAATTTTTTTTAATGATTTGGACACATTGAGCTATGTAGAAGCAGATTACATTTATTTTTGGTGAGAGAGCCACTTTAAGCCAATTTTCGGGATCTCTTGCAGCTGAAATACAGGGTGCTCCGTCTGGCTCTCAGGGAGCATTTGTTCCTTTTAGCCTCAGGCATCTTCCCTCCAAAAAGCGTTCTCCTGGCGTGTTGGCAAGTGGTTCAAAACACCGGACCAAGTTGATGGGGAACCGCAAGGTCACATAGCCGGAAACGGTTCCATAACAATCGTGGCTAAGGACCATTCGTGGGTTTGTTCATGCGAACAGGGAGCAAGCGTTTGGTTCAATTCGTTAGAAGGGAAAGTGCCGAACCAGGGGTACAGCGGGAAAGCTGCTAAGGGCGGTTGGGCAGGGTAACCCTCGAACGGGGTCTCAGAACCGGACCATAGTCAGTGGGCAGCTTCCACACTTCTCCAGGAGCTCGTGGTAAAAATTTCTGGAAAGGAGCGTTAGTAACATATCTTCCCCCTCCCAGGGAGAAACACCAGACCTCTAATCGGTTTGGGTCTGTGTTAGTATGGTGACCTCTCCCAAAAGGTTCAGTTATCCAGAGGGACTCCTGCCACAAGCTTCCATTTGTAAATCCAGGGTCCTTCTGGAAAGGGAGACTGCTATACTGCTGATGCACCATGTTGTCGCTGTGGAGGGTGGATGAAACTCTCTGCCCCCTTTTGTAGATAATGCCGCTTGGGAGTGAGACCGCAATCTACTGCTGGGGGGAGAGACCAACCGTCTTCTCTCCCAGTAACTCACTCAGCCGCTGGTTAAGGAAGATGAAACGCTCCTCTCCCTGGAATGCACACTGCTGCTGGGGAGAGAGACCGACCGTCTCCTCTTCCTTGAACATACTCTGCCGCTGGGGCATGAGACCCGCTGTCTCCACTCCCAATAACCCATGCTGCTGGGGAGGGAGGATGATACACTCCCGCTAGGGAGAGAGACAGTCTCCTCTCCCTGGAACATACTGTGTCTCTGGGGCGGGTGAATTCGCCACCCTGCTTTCCAGCTTTGCTTTGTGCTGCAGGTACTCAGGCACTATAGTCCTCGTGTGTCGAATGCTTTTCTCCGAGGGGTTGGGTCCATAGAAAGCCAGCATCCCCTTTAGTATCTTTTCAAACTCGAAGTCAGTGTTCCTGGACACCATGCTTGTCCAGCTCTCAAGAAAGTTGGTCCCTCTGCAGAAGATGTGCATGAATCCCAGTGGTGTTCTGGATGTTTCCCTGAGGCTAGGAAGCCATCCCACTTCTGTCACCAAATGTAGCGAAGCTCCCTGTACCCTAGCTGGGTATCTCCGCCAAGGATAGCTTCCTGTGTTCCTCTTGGAGCCTCTCCGTCCTGCAACAGGATAGGGAACTTACAAGGACTTTCCCTGCTGAATCCTCTACGAGCTGGAACAAGATGCTGAGCAGTGAATTTCCCTTTCAGTCCCCAGTAACCGGACCACACACCGTTCTGGGAGTACAACTGATTTTAATGAGCTTTTATGCAGAGACCCCAGCCGGGGGTCTCCATACAATACAATACAAAAACCACCCTGAGAACTGTGCCTGAGAGATAGAGTTAAAGACAAATCAATTATCTCCCAGATACAGAGAGCCAAACATAAAAGTACCTCAAAACATAATAAAAACATACAGTAACCCCACATGTCCTATATCCCCAAACAGCCCTGATCTGATCACCACTAAATAGCGCTCCGATCCATACAGTTTATAGGAAACGCCAGTGGGTCAAGTTCAGACCTGCAGCATATCTGGTCCTATGCCCAAAATAGTTCCAAAAATCTATTTTTGGGAGCTCCTGCGACCAAAATATGGGGTGCTCCACTTGGCTCTCAGTGAGTTTTTGTTGCCCTTAGCCAAAAAGTGCTCTCCTGGCATGTTGGCAAATGGTTCAAAACACTGGACCAAGTTGACCGTGAACTGTAAGGTTACATAGCCGCGATTGTTATGAAACAGTCTTCAGCTAAGTACTCCTGAGGACCATTGGTTGATTTGTTCATATGAACAGCCGCCAGGGAGCTAGCGTTTGGTTCAATTTCTTTATAAGGGAAAGTGCCAAACCAGGGGCATCCTTCTTCTATTGCTAAATGGTCCAGGTCTGACGTTCTCATTGAAGGTGTTTTTGGCGGTGGACAGGTGTTATCATGGGCACTCTGACCAGTCCGCAGGTACGGAGCCCAATACGCAGCAAACTGCGATGCGCTGTGTGTTCTGACCCCTTTCCATCATGGCCAGCATAAAGTTTATCAGCAATATAAGCTACAGTAGGTCTTCTGTGTGATCAGACCAGATGGACTAGCCTTGGCTCCCCACATGCACCAATGAGTCTTGATGCCAGTTATCCTTCCTTGCACCACTTTTGGTAGGTACTTACCATTGCAACTGCATACCTTTTAATACCCCACAAGACTTGCCATTTTGGAGATCCTCTGACCTAGTCATCTAGCTATCACTATTTGTCCATTAAAAGTCACTCAGATCTTTTTGCTTGCCCATTTTTCCTGCTTCCAACACATAAAAGGAAAGAACTGACTGTTCAATTGCTGCCTAATATATACCACCATTTGAGAGGTGCCATTGTAACGATGTAATCAATGCCAATAACTTCACCTGCCAGTGGTTGTAATGTTATGGCTGAAAAGTGTATGTAAACTGTGTTTGTGCACACTGTGTAAAGATAAGCGACGTTTGTATTTCTGTCTTTGCAGGTTCCAAGACCCTCGCTCTCAGAGGATATTGGGTGCCCAGGTTGCATTTCAAGTTTGTGTAGAACCTGGGTCCTATAAGGTGGGCCCCCCTTCTGCTGGCCCTGCAGATCATATGGACCCTAGAATTCCAGTTTCAGAAACAGAATGGTTGACCAAGGAAAAAGGTGCCACCATCCTGAGGAGCCTCCTAGTTCGAGTGGAATGAACTTCAGATCTGCTCTTTTTATTCTGCTGCCTCCATGCACTATTGGATCTGTGCCACATTGGGCAAGGGGAGAGTCTGTTACACCCCTTTTTAATAACCATCTCAACCTTCTTTGTCTTTGCCTTCACACACAGCTCTTACTGGTCTTTACTGTTCTTCCGGGTCTTCCTCAGCCATCATCCTTTTTAACCTCTTCTTCCTTCCCCTAAATCAAATCTTCTAAAACCCTCTCCCTTCCCCCAACACATTGCTTCTAAGACCTGGTTTGCTAAACTATTGCTCCTCCTAACCTCCATCTTCTGACACTTGGTTGCTTAGGCCAGAGTTTTGGTTTCAACAAGCCTGCTCTTCTGATCCTATCTTCCTTCCCATAACTCCAATCTTCTGAAGCCTCTTTCATTCCTGTAACCTTCCTCTTCCTTCCTATTAATTTATTGAAAGATGAAACATACTGGGGGATTTTCTTGAAATGTGAACAGGGATATTGGGCTCCCTGGTTAATTGGGGCCACCCCCTTTCCAGACATTTTATTTAAGCTGCTGTTTATTTTTATTTTTTTTCTTGATTTGTACATTGTTTATTTTTTTTAATACATAAATTTCTTGTACAGAAAATGTTGGCTGTATCTTTTGGATTGTTTTTTTTTTTTTTTTTTATGCACTGTATAGTCTCCTATGACATCAGCTAATTTTTGCAACTTGTATAGAGCCAATGAGAGGCACCTTTATTTAAAGTGTACCTGCATACTACTTCATCTTAAATCATAGAGAATCACATTTTCTCTAAAATCAGATCGGCAGACAGATAAGAAGGCTGTGCTCTGCTTGTCTGTTGTCTGGGAAGCTTTACCCTAGGCGTCTCTCCTGCTTGAGTTCAGCCTAAGTGACAGTAATGGGAAGTAGAAATGAGGGGCAGGCATTGTGTGAGAGCATCAGTAGCAGCATGGAGAGGAAGAGCCAGAATGATTTGTTGTAGCAGGTTTGGACAGGCAATCTGAGAATGGAGAGAGAACAGATGACACATTTATGCAAAGCCAACATAAGGTATTGGGGACTTTTAACCGTTTATGGTACTTGGGTCTACTCCACAAACAGGGGTATGCAGGAGAGGTGTTTCTTACAGTAAGTGTGACACCCAATGAAACATGACTGATGGTCTCACCAGAAGACGTGGTAAAGGAAATAGATTAAAATATGAGCTTTTAATAGTGTTAAGGGAAGAAACACTTAATTGTTTAACATGCGTCAAACCAGATGGTCATATATTATGTCAGGTTCACTTTAAGAGGTTGGACCAGGTTGCATTAATGGGACATCTTATGTAACAACAAGATCTGCCATTTTTGTAAGAATATATGGCAAGAGATACCCTGAGGATCCTATGGCAAGAGAAATGCAAATGATAGCTGCAAAAAACTTGCAGATAACTTGTGATTGCATATGACTCGAGACAAGGTGCTAAAGCAGTTAAAGAAAATGAATGTAAATAAAGCTCCAGGGCCTAACAGTATTAACCCACGAGTACTTAATGAGCTAAGTGGGGAAATAAGTGAACCTCTGTATTTAATTTTTCAAGATTCTTTTGTTTCAGGTATTGTACCGCAGGATTGGAGGAAGGCAGGTGTTCCTGTATTTAAAAAGGGTTCAAAATCCTTGCCTGGAAATTATAGACCTGTGAGCTTAACTTCTGTGAATGGGAAAATATTTGAAGGATAATATTCAGGAATTCATTGGGAATAACTTTGTTATTCGCAATAATCAGCATGGTTTTATGAAACATAGGTCATGTCAAACTAACCTAATTGCATTTTACGAAGAAGTAAGTAGACGTATAGATCAGGGTGTTGCAGTAGATGTGATCTACTTGGATTTTTCCAAGGCATTTGATATGGTTCCTCACAATAGGTTAGTCTTCAAAGTGAAAGAAATTGGCTGTGAATATGATTGTTCTTGGGTAGAACATTGGCTTAAGGATAGAGTACAACGAGTTGTCATTAATTGTAAATTTTCAGGCTGGACAAAAGTGGTAAGTGGTGTCCCTCAGGGTTCTGTTTTGGAACCGCTTCTATTTAACATATTTATAAATGATCTTGAAATAGACATTGAAAGTCATGTATCTGTGTTTGCAGATGACACAAAACTTTGTAAAGTAATAAAATGTGAGCAGGATATTGCTTTGCTGAAGAGGGATTTGGATAGATTGGGTGTGGCAAAACTAGCCACTTAATGTTACAAGAACTGGGTTAATTCGTCTATTTACTGTGCAAAGACTTTGTGCATTCGTTAATTTAAGCTCACGAACAGAATAGGGATATACTGTTCGTGAAAACGGATGAATTGTCGAAAGGAGGACCACATAAGGGAGTCGTGTGTCTCCAATTAATAACTGACAACACAGGGAAACCACAAACCCCTAATGGTTTAATGGGTGGTCGCCATTCGTATGAACGAACACATGGCGGCCATCTTGGCGCACGAACGCCCAGCTGTGTTTAGTCATCGAGTGCATGGAACTAACTTCGCGAACACCACTGGACTTCCATACCGCTCGTGCAGATAGTCCCGTTTGTCGAAATGGAGCGGCGTTCGGCTAAATTAAACCACCGACCTTCCTACACACGACCATTCAGTATATCAATGTGTATGTTCATCTGTTAATTCGTAACACTCCCGAAAGAAGACCGGTCAAAGCCTGCAATTGCCTGGAATTGTTTTGGAGCTCTCACCTCGTGGCTGGCCAGTCCATAACTTCACTCGAATGTCTTTTCTATTCTAACAAACGGATCTGAGCGGTAATTCGACAGATTGTATGCTCAGATCCCAGCTACTCTTTAGTGGAGTTTAGATACATATTATGCGAATTATGCTATTTTAACTAATATTGTATGTTTGTCTGTACGTAGAGATAATGTAATTAAAGGTGTACTCTTACTCAATTCTCTCTCCAGTACATAAAAGGATTATGGGAAATGTTATTGTACATTCAGTTTTCCACAAAGTCCACCAGGGGAAAACCCCTGGAATGTAATTAAAGAAACACCTTGCATGGGGATGTGTATAAAACCAGCTGTGGTTCAATAAAAGCTCAGTTTGACTCCCAAACTGTGTGTCGTCCAGTTGTTGGGAAATGGGATTGGAATTACTACGCTACTTTGGATTTGTATGTTAACCACATCTGCCAGCGGAGATATTTCGGATTATACCTCTACTCCGCTACACTGGGGGACTGGAAACTAAAATGGAAGATATTTAACGTAGAGAAATGCAGAGTTATGCATTCAGGGTCAAGAATGCACAAGCAACTTACACCCTAAATGGTAGTGAATTAGGGGTAACCACACTCAAGAAGGATTTGGGAATTGTTATAGACAACAAATTAGGCAGCAATATGCAATGTCCATCTGCAGTTGCTATAGCTAGTAAGGTTTTGTCATGTATAAATAGGGGCAAAAATTATCGGGATGAAAATATAATTTTGTCTTTAGAAATCGCTGATAAGACCACACCTTGAATATTCTGTGCATTTTTGGGCACCTGTTCTTAAGAAGGATATCATGGCACTAGAAAAAGTGCAGAGACGAGCTACACAATTGATAAAAAGGAATGGAGCATTTTAGTTACAAAGAAAGGTTAAAACATTTAAATCTGTTTTAGTTTGGAAAAACTGCGCCTGAGAGGGGATATGATAACATTATACAAATATATTCGGGGCCAATACAAACCTTAATCTGGGAATCTATTCATAAACAGGGCTATACATAGGACACGAGGTCACACATTTAGGCTGGAAGAAATTAGATTTCATCTAAGGCAGAGAAAAGGTGTTGTTTTTTTTTTGTTTGTTTGTTTTTTACTGTAAGAGCAATAAGGATGTGGAATTCTCTGCCTGAAGAGGTGGTTTTATTAGAGTCCATACAGATGTTTAAACTACAATTGGATAAATACTAACAAAAACATAACATACAGGGATATAATTTCTAATTAGTGGGGTAATAGATGCTTGATCCAAGGAGACATCTGACTACTATTTTGGGGTCAAGGAGGAATTTTTTCCTAGTTTGTTGCAAAATTGGAAGAGCTTCAGACTAGGTTTTTTTTTGCCTGCTTTTGGATCAACAGCAAAAACATGTGCGGAAGGCTAAACTTGATGGACACTAGTCTCTTTTCAGCTATGTAACTATATAAAATTTATAAAATCGGACAATATCTTTTCATTGACTGATTTCTTTTTTTTTTTTTTTTTTTTTAAATAGTCGTCAAGCGCCATATCGTTTAACAGGAAAATGAATACAATAGTAACATCGGTGCATAAGAACGCATTTACAGAACAGATAAAAACTCTAGATTGAATAGCTTAGTAAAAACGTGGCAACGCTTCCTCTCTAAATTATAGTATGCTGCTGTGTCTCCGAACTAGCAAGGTTGGCAGGAAAAATAAGGCAGTAACATCGTAGTAACAACAGAATTAAGACGGATATGATGCATGAAGTCCGAATACAGGAGCAGTATTATTGATTGACATTTGGGACATAAACTGTAAAGCTCAATTCAAGGTCTCATGCACACGTGTCAATATTATGGTGCCAACACTGGGATTCAGTTTCTAGTGCCTGATGCAGTACAGATCAGGGGGCGATTCCTTGAATCCAGGCTTCCACTCGGAGCCTCACGTAGAAGTGAACCCCAGGGGAAATTATGAGGTCGGAGTTAGCCTAATGGGTTGGGTCTGTTTGTGTGTCCCCTAGGTCGGGTATAGGTTATGTCTGTGTCTAGTCACCTTGATGAATTGTTAATCTATTGCTTAGCTCCTATCCGCTCAGTAGTTAGTTATGTCCTACCTCGATGACATGTTCTCCATGCGTCAGAGCCTGTTCTGCCGCTGTCTTTCAGTCTTGTGTAAGTCGGAAGATCGTGTCAGTAGAACTATCTACACGTCATGGTAATATCTTGTGCGTCAACGTGTTCGAGCCCTCCCGGTTCCGACCCCCTCGGCCGCAAGCCGCACCGCCCCCGCGGTGTCCCTTAGTGAAGTTACACGTAAGCAGTAGTTGTAGCAGGTATAAAAAGGGGGGAGGAGTAGGAGGAAAAGGAAGGGGGTGTGGAAGGGTCTGTGAGCAGTTTACATCGGAGTGCGCCCGGGCATCCCCAACCCCCGGGTGTCGCAGTGAGCTCGTGCCTCTCTAAGTTCTGGTACGGGAGAGATAAACATACCATGGGGTCCAGATGTCGACATGTCTGGTGCTTCTCCCTAGTAGTTCTGCGTATCGTGCCTCAGCTGTGTGTATTTCCTCAACTCTCTGTAGCCATTCTGCTACGGTTGGTGGGTGGATCTGCTTCCACTTAGCTGGTATAGACGCTTTCGCAGCATTGAGCAGGTGTCTCAGTATCGATCTCTTATATTGGGCTATCGAGCTTTCCGTAAAGTGTAGTAGGGCCATTTCCATGGTAAATTCTGGTAAGTCACCCACGATTGTCGTTATCTCCCTCTTGATGTCTTCCCAGTATGGTTTAATCCGCGCGCAGTCCCACCAGATATGTCGTAGGGTGCCTGTTTGGGATTCGCATCTCCAGCACGTATCTGTCGTTCCCGGGAATATCCTGTGTAATAGAGATGGGGTTCTGTACCAGTGTGAGAGTAATTTGAAGTTGACCTCCTGATACCTTGTGCTTATGGAGCTCTTGTGTTGTAATATTAATATCTGCTCCCATTGCGCCTCTGTGTACGTCCTTGCCGTCAGTTATTCCCATTGCCTCTTAAATGCATTTTTACGTGTGCGATCCCCTGTGATCAACTGCTGGTAAAGGATTGATACTCTGCCGTCTGTGTCGGTGTTTGTCACGCAGAGGTGTTCGAACCACGTCTGTTCTCTGTGGATCGCTTCACAGTTGGGAAGGTTGTAGTAGAAGTGCCGCAATTGTGTGTATCGAAATCTGTGCATCAGCGTGTGTAGTGTCGCCGTGCTCCATTCTGGCAGGTTTCTCATTCCTGTGTTGCTCAGGACCTTGGACAACGGGATATAATCTCCGTCTCCATCTATCGGCCAGGCAGATCGGTGTAGTCCCCCGCCTATCATGCTATTGTGTGTTATCGGGATCAAGGGGCTTGGTTGTGGGGAGATATATTGGTTTCGCCTCAGGGAAGACCACGTCTTCAGCGTTTGTACGATGGGTGATTCATTGCCCAGTTTTGGTGTCGCGTCCGCTGTGCCTTGCCATATATACATGTGGAGGGCCTTGTTCGTACTCTCCCTGTCCAAGGCAGCCCACAATTTGTGTTCAGGTGCTGTGTGCCAATCTCTAATCCGTTGTAAAACCGTGGCCTGAAAATATTTGCGAACGTCGGGCAGCGCCAGTCCGCCCCAGTTCTTGGGTAGACACAATTTGTCGTAGCTGAGTCGTGCTCTCTCTCCCTTCCAGACATATTTTATCACCGCCGATTTAAGTGTTGTAAAGAATTCTGGGGGTACGTGCCAGGGGATGGTGTGAAAATGGTAAAGCAACCTTGGTAGAATATTCATTTTAACCACCGCTATGCGTCCCTGCCAGGATATGTGGTCAAAGTTCCAATTTTTGAGGTCGAGCAGTATTGTGCGTAGAAGGGGCGTGTAGTTTCTGGCATATATCTCTTTCGGTTCGCTGGGTATCCAAATTCCCAGGTAACGCATCTGGCCTGGGCACCAGTGGAAGGGGAATTCGCGTTCGATCCGTTCCCTTACAGCTGTTGGGGCCGACACGTTCAACAGTTCGCATTTAGTTTGATTTAGCTTCAGTCCCGATACCCGGCCGTATATGTCAAATTCCTCCATCAGAGCCGGCATGGAGTTGATAGGGTTGTCGATAAAAAAGAGCATGTCATCCGCGTATGCGGCTACCTTATGTTCCTGGTCTATGTCTAAACCCCCTAATCTCTGGGGTTTGCCTTATCCTGTCCAAGAACGGCTCCAACGAGAGGGCAAATAGCGGCGATAGCGGGCAGCCCTGCCTGGTGCCATTGTGTATGGTAAAGCTGTCTGTGAGCGCGCCATTCACCCTCACTCTGGCACTAGGGTTAGCGTAGAGTGCCTCTATCCAGGCTATCATTCCCGGTCCTAGGCCAACCTTATGCAGTGTTGCCATCATGAAGCTCCACCATTGACTGATTTCTAAATGCATTTCTGTGATGTTTATATGGACACGGAAGAAAGAAAATACATCATCTTTTAATTCCATGATTTTACATATCGGGACATAATAACAATCATCTGCTCCGTAACAGATCTTAAAATTAGGTAAATACAACCTCAGATGAACGACATATTACACAGTGTCATTTATTTAACAAAAATAAAGCTAAAATGGAGAAGCCATGTATGAAAAACTAAGTACACCCTTATTGCTTCCATGGGAATTACTACATGAAGTAGCACACAGGTGCTGCTAATTAAATGCCATTAATTAATTAACCATCAGCCATTGTCATTGCCTCTAGAAAAGCTGATGTTTTAGCAGTTTGCTGGTCTTGAGCATTCAGGTGTGCTAACATAATACCAAGGAGATAAGACATCCGCTATGATCTTAGAGAAGCAATTGTTGCTGCCCATCAATCTGTGATTGTTTATAAGGCCATTAACATTCTACTGTGAGATTATTCAAAAGTGTAAAACATTCAGGACCGTTTCCAATCTTCCAAACAGTGGACGTGCCAGCAAATTCACCCCAAGACCAGACATTGCAAGATGCAATGCTCAGAGAAATTGCAAGAAACCCAAGAGTTACATACATCTCAGAGTCTACAGGCTCTAGTTAGCATGTTAAAGGTTAAAGTCCATGACAGCACAATTAGAAAAAGACTGAACGAGCATGGTTTGTTTGGAAAGGTTGCAAGGAGAAAGACGTTTCTCTTTAAAAAGAACATGGCAGCACGGGTTAGATTTGCATAGTTGCATCTGGACAAACCAAACAAAGACTTCTGGAACAATGTCCTTTGCACAGATGAGAACAAAGAGCAAAGCTCCACGTTTCTGCTGATATGCTGTTTGGTTTTCGCCAAACATCTCATACCAACTGTCAAGCACGGTGGTGGAAGGTTGATGATTTGGGCTTGTTTTGGCACCACAGGACCTGCGAACCTTGCAGTCATTGTGTCGTTCATGAACTCTTTATAGCAAAGTATTCTTAAATCAATTGTAAGGCCATCTGACAGACAGCTAAAGTTTAAAGGACCACTATAGTGCCAGGAAAACAAACTTTTTCCTGGCACTATAGGGTCATTAGGTGTACCTTCCCCCCCCTCCCTCAGGGCCTCCCTCCCGCTGGGCTGAAGGGGTTAAAACCCCTGCAGCCACTTACCTTAGTCCAGCACCGGGCTCCCTTGGCACTGGTGACCTCTTCCCCCCCCTACCAATGTCGGCTCCGAATGCGCATGTGCATTTAAACCGCCCATAGGAAAGCATTACTCAGTGCTTCCCTATGGATGTCCAGCGTCTTCTCACTGTGATTTTCACAGTGAGAATGGCGGAAGCGCCTCTAGCGGCTGTCAATGAGACAGCCACTAGAGGCTGGATTAACCCTCAGTGAAACATAGCAGTTTCTCTGAAACTGCTATGTTTACAGCTGCAGGGTTAAAATTAGAGGGACCTGGCACCCAGAGCTGAAGTGGTTTGGGTGCCTATAGTGGTCCTTTAATTGAAATTGGGTAACAGGACAGTGATACCAAGCACAGCAGCAAATCTAAAACAGAATGGCTGAGAAAGAGAATAGAACAAAGGTGTTGCAATGGCCCTGTCAAAGTCCAAACCTCGGCCCAATTAAAATGTTGAGAAAGCTGTGCATAAACAAATACCAGTAAACCATAATGACCTTAACTAGCATTGTAAAGAAAAGTGGGCTGAAATTCCTCAATGATGTGAGAGACTGATAATTACTGTAAGATCTTGCTGCTAACGTTGACTCTACACGCTATTGAATCATAAGGTGTACTTAGTTTGTTTTTTTACACACGGCTTCTTCATTGTGGCTTTATTTTTGTTAAATCGTGACACAGTGTAATATGCCATGTGTTGTTCAAACAAATGATTAGGTTTCAATATGTAAAATCATAGAATTCGAAGGTGTACTTTTTCCCCATGACTGTTTGTAGCGGAGATGCAATATTCCCCAGGTTGTCTCCGCTTATAATCCAAGAGAGGCTCAGGAGCCAGTAAACAGTAAATCCACAGGCAAGGTTTCCAGCAGGTAAAATAACCGCAATATCCCAACAGCAATCCCAATAACTGGACGACACACAGTTTCAGGAGCAGAACTGAAATCTTTTAATCCACACTGTCCTTTTAAAGCATGCTCCCATGCAAGGGAGGGATTTACAATCATTATACAGTAGCCAATCCTGTCCTGGTAACCTCCCACACATCTCCTCCCCTCAGCCTGCATCATAATCCCCTTATCCAGTCTAGCAATTCCCCCTGTTTCTGGATGTACCCCTAAACGTAGGGGTACCCCTTTAAATTCTACATCCCCTGATAGCCCTGATCTGGGTGAACAACATATCCAAAAATCACCCATATCAGACCAGGGGTTCGGGAAATGTATGGAGGGAATAAAATGACCGACCGCACTGACTGAGACAGCCGAATGCGGTTCCATGCGAATGGGCCCTGCGGTCGGTCCTGGCATAAGGGAATGAAATACACGAAAACCTCTAGCTATAGAGGCTAGGGAGGGTTCGCCTGAATCCCCTCGTTCGGTTCTTTCTATCTACCGAACGAGGGGCCGTTCGGTAGTTAGGAACCGAACGGACCGGGCTTGTGGAGGTTTCAGCGGTGTTCGCCTAGTCGAGTGTCCGATTTGAGTTCCAGACACTCGACGGCAAAACACCGCTGTTCGGGAGTTTTAAAATGGCCGCCGCCACGTGTTCGTTTGTCGAATGGCGGCCACCCCCGAGAACAAAGGACGGCTACTTAACTTGTCAATTACCCGTTCGCAACAATGTTGCAACGGGTAATTGAGGACACACTTCACACAGGGGAGGTCTGATTGTTCGGTAGTTTCATTCCCTTAGTTTATTCGAATGATTCTACCGAACAATCAGAGGAATACAATTCTTTTAAACACATATAAAACCAGCAGATCACATGAATGCAGTTATTCACAAGACATTTACAGGACAGCCCAGTGCCATCCGCTACACTGCTCTCCCTTGCCCACAAGCCGGCATACACAGTCTGATCCAACACGGATCGGCTTGGGGATGTCCGGGGACCACCCGGTTTAGCCATACCAGCGGGTTGTGATCCGTGAGTAAGGAAAAGGGCTGTCCATATAGATACGGCTGCAGTTTCTTTAAGGCCCACACCACAGCCAGGCATTCCTTCTCGATGGCGGCGTAGCTTACTTCTCGGGGTAACAGCTTGCGACTGATGTGAGCCACGGGATGTTCTCCGCCATCGGCCCCGACTTGCCTCAGTACTGCTCCCAATCCAAACATAGAAGCGTCTGTATGAACAAGAGCTGCCAAGACAGGGGCATTTATCAGTGCATTTTTCAGATGTTGGAATGCCTGCTCACACTCCAGGGTCCAGGTCACCTGGCGGGGCAAATTCTTCCGGGTAAGGTCAGTGAGGGGCTTGGCGAGGGCGCTATAGTTAGGGACAAATTTTCTGTAATACCCAGCGGTCCCTAGAAATGCTAAAACCTGGGTTTTAGTCCTAGGGGTGGGCCACTGGGCCACGGCCTCTACTTTGGCTGGTTAGGGCTTCTGTTTGCCGCACCCCACTCTGTCCGAGGTACTGCACCTCGGCCATTCCTATGCTGCACTTGGCCGGTTTCAATGTCATACCAGCTTCCCTAATCCTGTCTAGTACCGCTCCTATATGGGCCAAGTGCTCCTGCCACGTATTACTAAAGATGGCAATATCGTCCAGGTAGGCACAGGTGTAGTCTTGGAGCCCATCCAGTAGTCGGTCCACCATCCTCTGGAAAGTAGCTGGGGCGTTTTTCATCCCAAATGGCATGACCTTAAACTGGTACAAGCCAAATGGGGTGACAAAGGCCGACTTAGGGATGGCATCTGGGGCCAGGGGGATTTGCCAATACCCCTTACATAGGTCAATAGTAGTGAGGTATTGGCCCCTGGCCATCCTGTCCAGTAGCTCATCTATCCGTGGCATAGGGTATGCGTCGGACACAGTCTTCTCGTTTAATCTCCTGTAGTCTACGCAGAAGCGGGTCGTACCGTCCCGCTTCGGTACGAGCACTACCGGAGAAGCCCAGGGACTGAGGGCTCAATCACCCCCAGTTGGAGCATCTCATCGATCTCCTTGCGCATGTTTTCCCTCACCGCTTCCGGGATGCGGTAGGGGGTCTGGCGCATGGGTAGTTGCCCTGGGGTCTCTACCCGGTGAGTGGCCAGAAGGCATTAGAGAACGTGTCTCGTTTCTCCTCCAACAGCCGCTGTACCTCGATACGCTCCTGTGGGCTCAGCCAGTGCAACCTCCCCTAAATCCCCAGACAGCTGCCCATCTCCCAGCAGATCTGGGAGTGGTAAGCTGTCAAACTCGTCAGAGTTGGGCGCACATATGGCGGTTACCTCCTCGGTGCGCTCCTGGTAGGGCTTCATCATGTTCACATGGAGCATGCGTCGCCCTCCCGTCCCTGTGCAGGGGCCGATTATATAGGTGGCGTCACATCTCTGTTCCACCACCCTGTAAGGTCCCTGTCAGGCAGCCTGTAGCTTGTCATGTCGGACAGGTTTTAAAATTAGCACTTTCTGCCCGACCTGAAAGCTACGGTCTCTGGCTCCCCGATCGTACCACGTGCGCTGGCGTGTCTGCGCCGCCTGAAGGTTTTCCCTTACCGTCCTAGTCAATGCTTCCAGGCGGTCTCGGAAGGCCAACACATATGGTATGATGGGAGTGACATCTGCACTCCGGTCTCCCTCCCAATGCTCTCTTATAAGATCTAATGGGCCTCTGACTCTCCTCCCAAATAGCAGTTCAAACGGGGAAAACCCTGTGGATTCCTGCGGCACCTCCCGGTAAGTGAACAGGAGATGCGGCAGGAATCGCTCCCCGTCCTTGTGGGTCTCTGCGAAGGTTCGGAGCATTTGTTTCAATGTGCCATTGAACCGTTCGCAGAGGTGGTAAGGGGCACTGATAATAGGCTTAATGCCACAGATCCTCCAGAGGTGTTGGGTTAATTCTGCAGTAAATTGGGTACCCTGATCCGAGATAATCTCCCTGGGTAATCCCATTAGGGAGAATATCTGCATGAGGGCATCCGCGACCGTTTCAGCGTGGATGTTGGTCAGAGCCACTGCCTCTGGATATCTAGTGGCATAATCTACTACCGTTAAAATGTACCTTTTGCCTGACGGGCTAGCTTTCTTGAGGGGGCCTATCAAATCTACCGCTATTCGGCTAAAAGGTTCCTCAATTATGGGAAGGGGTGTAGTTTCGCCTTCCTCCGGTCTCCCCTTTTCCCTACCCTTTGGCAGGTATCGCAGGTGGTGCAATACCTGCGTACCTCCTGGCTGATCCCTGGCCAGAAGAAGCTTTGGGTCAGTCGGTACCTAGTGCGACTGACCCCTAGATGTCCGGATAGCGGAATATCGTGCGCTATCCGGAGTAGCTCTGCTCGGTACCGCTGCAGCACCACTAGCTGCCTCATCACTATTGGGTCTGACCCAGCAATCTGCTTGTCCCAGACAAATCTCTCTCCCTCTCCCCCAGGAGTGTCTGCTGTCACCTTGTCCCTATACACCCCTGCAAGGTGGGGTCAGTCACTATCTCAGCTGCAAATTCGTTAGGAGGGGCCCAGGGAACACAGTCAAGGGGAAGGATCTCTTACCTGAACCTCCGGAAGTGTGTTGTAGTCCTGGGTGCGGGCCTGTTGTCGGGTGACCACAGGGTGAGCTTCTCCTGTGGTGGGTGTCTGGGGCTCAAAAGCAGACGTGAGCCTCCCCAGATCGTTCCCCAATAAAACCTCCGCCGGTAACTGCGGCATCAACCCCACCTCCACATGTCCTTACCCCGCTCCCCAATGTAAATGTACCCTTGCTGTAGGTAGCCGGTATACTGGTCCCCCGGCTACCCTGAGGGCCACAGTCTTGCTTAATTTAGCCTGATCTGACACCAGGTGACTCTTTACCAGGGTGATGGTAGCCCCTGAGTCGCGTAGACCCTGGACCGCCTTACCCTCCAGATATACGGTCTGCCTGTGATGCTGTCGGTTGTCAGCATTGGCCTGGACTGGATCCGCCTCGTGCAGTACTTCCCACTGTTCCACAGTTGTAATGGGAACAGCTGAGCCATATGGTGTGGCCACGATATCCTGGTAGTGGTGGGCTGCGGCTGCTCTCGGTGGTGGTGGTGGACCGGCTCGGATCCAGGTGGAACGATCCCGCAGCTGGGGGCATTCCCTTTTATAATGTCCCCATTTCTGGCAGTGGTGACAGGGACCAGACGTGGGCTGGCGGAAACGTGGCTGTGCAGCGGGCGGTGGTGGTGGTGGCAGGGGTCTCGGTGGAGCTGGGGTGTAGATGGTTCCCCCAAAGGTTTTAAAAGTGGCTTTTGGAGTTGCAGGTTTTTGCTGCCTGCGTGCATCCAGGTATTCATCTGCCTTCCTGGCAGCTTCGGTGAGGGAGGTAGGGTTTCTGTCTCTTACCCACTCCTGTACATCGCTGGTTACTCCCTCATAAAATTGTTCCATCAGCATCATCTGTATTACATCCTCCATGGACCGTGCCTTGCTCGCTTGCACCCACCCAAGTGCTGCCCTTTGTAATCTGCATGCCCACTCTGCGTGTGAATCTTTCTCCACCTTCTTTAAGTCCCTGAATCTCCGCCGGTATGCTTCCGGTGTTATAGCATACCTGGCCAGTATAATTTCTTTAACTTTACTGTAATTCCGTATCTCTTCGTTGGGTACAGTACGATATGCCTCTGCTGCCCTCCCAGTTAACCTTCCTGCCAAAATAGGTACCCAGTCCTCTGCACTGATTCTATGCAGTGCACACAGTCTTTCAAAATCTTGCAGGAAAGAGTCTATATCTTCCTCTGCCTCCACATACGTTTTAAAAGCCTGGTATGGTATTTTAGGCTTACCTTCTTGTGGCATATTTACTGCAGAGCTGCGTTCTGGGGCTGCTGTTTGTTTCCTCAATATGAATTCCTGGACCTCTGTCATAGTTTTTGAAATAATCTCTGCTGGAGGGTGTTCCCCATAAATTGCCAAAATTGTAGCTGCCTCTGGAACTCCATTTGTTCCGGTGTTTCTCCCGAATCCCCCTGTTCGGGAACCGAATCGCCATCCATTCGGTACTCCGCCATAAGTTCAGTAATGAGTACCGCTTTCTTCTTATTGCTGGCTTGTATACCCCTTGCCTCCAGGAGGTCTTTTAGCGTGGAGCGTTTTAGTGTGGCAAAATCAATCTCCATCCGTACTCCATTTATGCTTGTTCCTCTGTGAGTCTGGATCCCAGCGCTGCCAACCAATGTAGCGGAGATGCAATATTCCCCAGGTTATCTCCGCTTATAATCCAAGTGAGGCTCAGGAACAAGTAAATAGTAAATCCACAGGCAAGGTTTCCAGCAGGTAAAATAACAGCAATATCCCAACAGCAATCCCAATAACTGGACGACACACAGTTTCAGGAGCAGAACTGAAATCTTTTAATCCACACTGTCCTTTTAAAGCATGCTCCCATGCAAGGGAGGGATTTACAATCATTAGTACAGTAGCCAATCCTGTCCTGGTAACCTCCCACACATCTCCTCCCCTCAGCTTGCATCATAATCCCCTTATCCAGTCTAGCAATTCCCCCCGTTTCTGGATGTACCCCTTTAAATCCTACACCCCCTGATAGCCCTGATCTGGGTGAACAACATATCCAAAAATCACCCAGATCAGACCAGGGGTTCGGGAAATTTATGGAGAGAATAAAATGACCAACCGCACTGACTGAGACAGCCGAATACGGTTCCATGCGAATGGGCCCTGCGGTCGGTCCTGGAATAAGGGAACAATCTGCACGAAAGGGGAGGTCTGATTGTTCGGTAGTTTCATTCCCTTAGTTTATTCGAATGATTCTACCGAACAATCAGAGGAATACAATTCTTTTAAACACATATAGAACCAGCAGATCACACGAATGCAGTTATTCACGAGACATTTGCAGGACAGCCCAGTGCCATCCGCTACACATGAACCCCTACATTACTCTACGCTATCACTAAACATGAACCCCTACATTACTCTACGCTATCACTAAACATGAACCCCTACATTACTCTACGCTATCACTAAACATTAACCCCTACATTACTCTACACTATCACTAAACATGAACCCCTACATTACTCTACGCTATCACTAAACATGAACCCCTACATTACTCTACGCTATCACTAAACATGAACCCCTACATTACTCTACGCTATCACTAAACATGAACCCCTACATTACTCTACGCTATCACTAAACATGAACCCCTACATTACTCTACGCTATCACTAAACATGAACCCCTACATTACTCTACGCTATCACTAAACATGAACCCCTACATTACTCTACGCTATCACTAAACATGAACCCCTACATTACTCTACACTTTTGTGGTTTATAATAATTTCTTAAGAACGGAGAGATGGCAGTATATTTCCCATAGTACACAGCTCACTGTATCTCTGTGTCTGTCTGTCTGTCTGTCACGAGAAAGAGAGAATGCAGACATGACTGCTATTATCCATTCTGTTGCATAAAGATGGAATTTATTCATTTTTAGTTTGGACTCCATTTGGGTTAGCAGCATTAAGACATAAATGGTGCTGCTTGCCTGAGACTTGTGAGAGTTATAGTTCTCTTCAGTCACTGCCTGTAGTGATATCACACTGTCCCAGCATATCGGTAATGGGACCAGGAGAGTAACTCCCATCAATCTCAGGCAGACAGGGTCACTGGATAAATATATAAATACATACAGGGACTAGAATTTCAACAACTGGGCAACTAGCCAGATGTAAATGTTACTAGCCACTGCAAGCGTGGAGAGTCCATGTATGTGTGTATATCCACCCAGAGCCTATCAGGTGGGCGTCTCTTGTCTTTCTTCTTCCTTCCTGGGTAGAGGTTTGTCTCTCTTCCTCTATCTGCGTTGTGAAGTTGATCTGTGTGCTGTCTCTGACTTGGGGGAGCCGTCTCTCCCATCCTATTCTCTCTGACTGTCTCGCAGATCCTCTTCCTGGGATTAAAGATGACCGTCATCCTGGACTTTGTGGAATGTCTCACAGACTCACCACGTACAAGGTGAGAGGCCGGTTACAGAATGTTAATCAGTAGTGCAATGCTCTGCAGGTAACACAATTGTGCGATGCTCTGCATGTATCACAGTGATCATTAAGGGGTAATGAGTCTAGAAAGAGGGAAAGGACAAATAAGGGTCATCGCTTGTTGTTGTCTAGCCAGATTCTCAAAGCCCCAGGTGAATAGGCAGATTCTCTGTGTGAATGGGCAGATTCTCAGTGTGACTGGGCAGATACTCAGGGTGAATGGGCAGATACTCTGTGTGAATGGGCAGATACTCTGTGTGAATGGGCAGATACTCTGTGTGAATGGGCAGATACTCTGTGTGAATGGGCAGATACTCAGGGTGAATAGGCAGATTCTCTGTGTGAATGGGCAGATACTCATGGTGAATGGGCAGATTCTCTGTGTGAAAGGGCAGATACTCCGGGTGAATGGGCAGATACTCCGGGTGAATGGGCAGATTCTCTGTGTGAAAGGGGCAGATACTCAGGGTAACACCAGACTTTGATCATTTGATTATACATTATATATGGAATCCCTGCTTGAATACAGGTGCATGCACAGGCTGACAGCAGGTTTTGATAGTAACTTATATGGAGCTTGGTGCTGTTCTGTGAAAGGGTTAATGTATCAAAGGGCTTTAAGGGCCAGGATTCAATGAAAGACCTGGAGGAGAGAGGGTTAAGGGATCTGGTGGAAGTAGAAGTGTATTAATCCTCCAGGCGGATGCTGATGTACTCACTCACTACCCCCGCTCTAGATTTAGTGGTGTTAGGCAGGAAGTGAAAAGTGTCAGGAAACCACAAGAAGATGTGTAATCCGAACAAAACTCGACAGACGTGTTTCTAAATCTACCTGAATTTACAGTGTGGACATATACACCATCATCTCCATATACTACCCCGATAAAGCTCATATATCATATCACGTATACATTGTATCTATCATTAATAATATCATACACCATCATCTCCATATACTACCCCGATAAAGCTCATATATCATATCACGTATACATTGTATCTATCATTAATAATATTATACACCATCATCTCCATATACTACCCCGATAAAGCTCATATATCATATCACATATACATTGTATCTATCATTAATAATATCATACACCATCATCTCCATATACTACCCCGATAAAGATCATATATCATATCACGTATACATTGTATCTATCATTAATAATATCATACACCATCATCTCCATATACTACCCCGATAAAGCTCATATATCATATCACGTATACATTGTATCTATCATTAATAATATTATACACCATCATCTCCATATACTACACCGATAAAGCTCATATATCATATCACGTATACATTGTATCTATCATTAATAATATTATACACCATCATCTCCATATACTACCCCGATAAAGCTCATATATCATATCACGTATACATTGTATCTATCATTAATAATATCATACACCATCATCTCCATATACTACCCCTATAAAGATCATATATCATATCACGTATACATTTTATCTATCATTAATAATATTATACACCATCATCTCCATATACTACCCCGATAAAGCTCATATATCATATCACGTATACATTGTATCTATCATTAATAATATTATACACTATCATCTCCATATACTACACCGATAAAGCTCATATATCATATCACGTATACATTGTATCTATCATTAATAATATTATACACCATCATCTCCATATACTACCCGACAAAGCTCATATCATATCATCTACGAGCACATTGTATCTAATATTAATAATATATATATTAACTATCATTCCATATACTGTCACCGAGAAGTATATCATATCACGATAATAGGTCAATAATAATAATATTACACCATCATTCCATATACTACCCATAAAGCTCATATATCATATCAATGTATACATTGTATCTATTATTACAATATTATACACCATCATTCCATATACTAAATTCCTATAAAGCTCATATATCATATCACGTATACATTGTATCTATCATTAATAATATTATACACTATCATCTCCATATACTACACCGATAAAGCTCATATATCATATCACGTATACATTGTATCTATCATTAATAATATTATACACCATCATCTCCATATACTACCCCGATAAAGCTCATATATCATATCACGTATACATTGTATCTATCATTAATAATATCATACACCATCATCTCCATATACTACCCCGATAAAGCTCATATATCATATCACGTATACATTGTATCTATTATTAATATTATACACCATCATCTCCATATACTACCCCGATAAAGCTCATATATCATATCACGTATACATTGTATCTATCATTAATAATATTATACACCATCATCTCCATATACTACCCCGATAAAGCTCATATATCATATCACGTATACATTGTATCTATTATTAATAATATTATACACCATCATCTCCATATACTACCCCGATAAAGCTCATATATCATATCACGTATACATTGTATCTATCATTAATAATATTATACACCATCATCTCCATATACTACCCCGATAAAGCTCATATATCATATCACGTATACATTTTATCTATCATTAATAATATTATACACTATCATCTCCATATACTACCCTGATAAAGATTATATATCATATCACATATACATTTTATCTATCATTAATAATATTATACACCATCATCTCCATATACTACACCGATAAAGCTCATATATCATATCACGTATACATTGTATCTACCATTTATAATAAACATCTACCTATACTACACTGATAATCATGTATCATATTACATATACATTGCATCTATCATTAATATTATACACTATTGTCTCCATATACTAGACCAATAATCATATCATAATATATATCGCAAATAGAAACGTAGAATGTGACGGCAGATAAGAACCATTCGGCCCATCTAGTCTGCCCAATTTTCTAAATACTTTCATTAGTCCCTGGCCTTATCTTATAGCTACATTGTGAAAAGTGAAATGTAGGTGGCGCTCAGGAATACAAACTATATGGTGCAGCTATTTCACCCAAGTTTATAGTCATAATAATATACTAAAAACACAGAATAAAAACCAAAAACAAGGTGATAAGCGCACACAAAAAAGGAGATATATTACCTCTAATACAGAAGCATTAGCATATGCTAGTCCTATATAAAGGTAAAAACAGAACACAACATAGTGGAATCTGTAAATAAATTGAGTAGATATTAAAAAGCAGAACACTCACAGTTTTCTGAGCCCATTAATGTTGGCTCTGGACTTATACAGCATATATGTCTCTTTATATACATAAAATAGATGTCCTCTTGGTGATCGGGGTCCCAGGAAATGCAGGTTCGCTGAAATCAGGAACTCCAAAGGGAGGTATAAATATTTAAAACATATTTATTTGAATATAAAATCATAAACAAAAGTAAAGTGCACAATGCGTTTCAACCCTAAAGCTGGGTCGTCTTCAGGTACTGATAAAATACTTCTGAAGGTGAGCGTTTATATATAGGTATGAGTTATAGATAATAAGATTCACATACTAAAAATACGCCTATTCCCAAATATGGTCCGAACTGGAAGGGTATTTTGCCACCTCGAAGATGGGAACGTTTCTGGTTTGGACACTAATTTACGCTTTCGGCAAAAATATTCTTCTAGGTATAAAATGCACACAGAAAAAACTATATTTGGACACAGTGAAGAGAAGCAAAGACATTCATTATTCAATCTACTACAAGGAACCATCATATAGTTCATGCTGGGATGTTATTTGTGTATTTCCTTTGTGCCGTTACTTCTGGTAATGTCTGCGACATCACTTCCTGTGACGTCTTCCAGTTCAACGTTCATTACGTCCATAGAAGGTCTCAAAAGATGGAATCCTTAGTATTCATACTTTCAGGAACCATTTTTAAAATGGACATTTAGTCCAAAGAGTCCATAAAGTTCCAAAAGGAACTAACATACAATACTTTATTTTACTTGGGACTAGCCCATATGATTATTGCATAAAGATTGCTGTGACAACTCAATAAAAATACAAACAGTCAAATCACATTAGACAACATACAGGAACTATAATAAGATAATTACATATTTAAAAAAAGGGGTGGGGAAGACAATTATTAACAGAAAATATCTCTCCTGCCTGCAGAATGAACAATATGCAAATCTACCTGAATATATGCAAATTAGCAAGCCTTGCTATTCAGGTAGTGCATATAGTGGTGGCCAGATCCTTGCAACCAACAGGTGGCGCTGTACAGGCTCCACAGCCAAAACCACCAAGTTGATTGCAAGCATTAGCAAGACAGGAGAGCACATTAACATTTAACCCCCTACAACCACTTTACACACACACACACACACACACACACCCTGCACCCACAATGGACACAGGGTAACTTAAGGGATCTGGACCAACTACCAAGCATCTTGTCATTACACTGGAGACTGTAGTCCCCTCCACCAATATGGAACAAATATTCTTCTCCTTTTGTAGTTTGGAACAGAGGCCAGCCACACACTGTCCCAATGCCAGTGCTTCAGCTGTGGTTATGGTGAGCTCCTCATTCTGCTTCTTTGGAGAGAGCCCCCTCAGCTCCTCTCCCTGGTACATACTCAGCCGCTGTGGAGTGAGGATGCTGACCTCCCCTCCCTGGAGCTCTTTTTGCCACTGGGGAGATGGACCGTGTGACGGAATGCCATCACTGAGTGCCATCACCATATGTGCCCCCCCCCCACTTGCCCAGTCACATTGGACCCCAAGGACTTGGACTGTAGACTCATAGTTACATAGCTGAAGGTGTGGTCTTACCAGTGATTTATAGAGAGGCAAAATTATATTTTCATTAGGGACTCAAGGTGGTCCAACCAATTAGCATCTTGTTCGTATGATTCTAGTCGAAAGCACGGAAGGTAGAAGTTCAGCGTTGTTCGTGGAAAAAGGTAGCCGAAATCAGTGCCACGCGGTCAACGACCAAACACCGCTGAGTGCGTTTGACTAAACAAAATGGCCGCTGCCACATGTTTGTACAGATGAACGCCGACCACCCTCTTAATCCATTGGAATGTTGAGGTGTTTGCGCTTTTTACAGGTCAAGAGGGTCAATTGGTGCCACACTCCTGCTCTGGGTGGTCGGTCGTTCGACAGAATATTCGGTATTCGAACGGTTATGGCCAAATACACGATTAGTCAATTTGGGTGAATGCAAATAAACGAATGGTCTTTGTTCTCAGCTCCATGAAGCAAATATAGGGACTGAACAGGGGTTTTTGTGCACACGGTTGGATTAGGGTTTCCAGGCAATAACAGGTGGTTTTGTTACAGCAGGTATTGTCCTCTCTGTCTATTCCGCTGCAGTCCTTCTTCCAGACAGGTATCAACCCCTCTGCCTATTCTGCTGCAGTCCTTCTTCCAGGCAGGCATCCACCTTTGCCTGCAATGTGATTTGTATTGCTTTTACAAAGGCACTTGCAGCTCTAAGGCCTAGCTTTCTTGCATTGACCCAGGACTAGAGGGATCCCTGAAAATCCACACAGAACACAAGTTCCAAAAGGAACTAACATACAATACTTTATTTTACTTGGGACTAGCCCATATGATTATTACATAGAGTTGGGGAAGACCATAATTAACAGAAAATATCTCTCCTGCCTGCAGAATGAACAATATGCAAATCTAATATGAATTCGGACGAATTTCGGGCAATTCGGACATTCGGGTACTTCTGAATGTCCTAATAGCCGAAGTGCCGAATTACCAAGGTTCCGAAATTGCCGAAAAGCTGAAGTGCCGAATTGCCGAAGCACAGTATTGCCTAAGTACTAATATACCTACCCAGTGAAAGAAGGAGAATGTTACACTGTATACAATTTTAAATAAAAAGTATACAAACATAGCCAGGATTCAGCTGTAAGCATTTGCAACACAACAATATAAAGTGTAAGTTACTTGGCCAGTCAGTGTAATGACAGGAATGAATAAGTAGATAACTCCCTAATTCCCATGGTATTAATCCACCAATCAGAGAGTTATGAGTCAAATTACACAGCGTGGGAAAATTCCAAAGAACTTTCCCACGCTGTGTAAAATGACACAGAGCACTCTGATTGGTGGATTTCAAGCCAACCAATTTGAGTGCTGTGACAGGTAAATGTAGAGACTTACCTGTCAGTCTCTTCATTTACTGTCAGAGCACTCTGATTGGATGGCTTAAACCCACCAATCAGAGTGCTCTGAGCCTAATTGCAGGGCGGGGCAAGGCTTTATAAGCCTTCCCCCGCCCTGCAGAGCTCAGTCTGCGCAGAGCCCTCGCCGGGTGAAGATAAATTATTTTATTTTATTGCGTCGGTTATTATGGATTTTTATTTGGCCTTTTTGGGGGCTGAAAAAAGAAGATTTTAGAAGAAAGAAAACATCAAATGGTAAGTTTATTTTTATGTTTACAGGTATTTAGTTAAAGGTCCCCCTTCATTATTTTTATGGTGGGGGGGGGTAGGTAGGGGTTTACTTTTTGGGGGGGAGGGGGTGACTAGGGGTTTGGGAACCCCTAGTCATCTGGGGGGACGGGGGTTAAATTTGTATTTAGGGCCCCCACCCACCACTCAGGGGTGGGAGCCAGGGGGAGGACATTAGGCCCCCTCCCTTATTCTAGTTTAGGGCCCCCCACCCACCGCTCAGGGGGGAGGACATTAGGTCCCCCCCTTATTCTAGTTTAGGGTCTCCACCCAACGCTAATACCTCTCCCCTCTATGGGATCCTAATATAGTTACATTTTATAATACCTCTCCCCTCTATGGGATCCTAATATAGTTACACTTTATAAAACCTCTCCCCTCTATGGGATACTAATATAGTTACATTTTATAAAACCTCTCCCCTCTATGGGATACTAATATAGTTACACTTTATAAAACCTCTCCCCTCTATGGGATACTAATATAGTTACATTTTATATGATGTAGAATGATGCACAGAGAGACAGTGTGTGGGTCGAGGATGGCTAGTAGGCACAAGTACAGTGACACAGCACAAGAGACAAGTGACATTGTCAGGTAGTGAGGACCCAAAACCAGCAGATTATTAAAGCAAGTCTAGGGAACCAAATCCAGAGGGCAGGCCAAGGCAAATAGCAGTCAGACAAACCAAAAGGTAACCAGGCAGCAAAGGTTCTAGAGGATAGAGGCTGATCCAGGGTTACTAACCAGGAGAACAGAAATCAAATATCAACCAAGTGTCCAAAACACAAAACAGGTGAGCAATGGAGACTTGTTCTGGCTTAAAATAGGACACCTTACTGTAGCCACCCCCTCGGTCAAGTTCCTGCACTGGCCTCAGAATGTATGGCACTGCCCACTTTGTGGGTCTGTAGTGTCTGAGCACCCACATCTCCCTGGAGCCTGGGGTTACCCATGCAGGAGATGTGGCTTGCATTGTTGGCAATGGTTCAGCAGTCACTTGAGAAAATGCTGGCTGTGGCAGAGAGGATGCGGTGAGCCAGGAGTTAGTCATTACTACAGCCATAAATCCTGAGCCAATAACAGAACAGGTCTGGAACCCAAGCCAATTATAGGGACAGGTCTGGATCCTGGGCCAATTATAGGGACAGGTCTGGATCCTGGGCCAATTATAGGGACATGTCTGGATCCTGGGCCAATTATAGGGACAGGTCTGGATCCTTGGCCAATTATAGGGACAGGTCTAGATCCTTGGCCAATTATAGGGACAGGTCTGGATCCTGGGCCACTTATAGGGACAAGTCTGGATCCCGGGCCACTTATAGGGACAGGTCTGGAACCCGAGCCAATTATAGGCACAGGTCTGGATCCTTGGCCAATTATACGGACAGGTCTGGATCCTGGGCCACTTATAGGGACAGGTCTGGATCCTGGGCCAATTATAGGGACAGGTCTGGATCCTGGGCCAATTATAGGGACAGGTCTGGATCCTGGGCCAATTATAGGTACAGGTCTGGATCCTAGGCCAATTATAGGGACAGGTCTGGATCCTGGGCCAATTATAGGGACAGGTCTGGATCCTGGGCCAATTACAGGGACAGGTCTGGATCCTGGGCCAATTACAGGGACAGGTCTGGATCCTGGGCCAATTACAGGGACAGGTCTGGATCCTGGGCCAATTACAGGGACAGGTCTGGATCCTGGGCCAATTACAGGGACAGGTCTGGATCCTTTTCCAATTATAGGGACAGGTCTGGATCCTGGGCCAATTATAGGGACAGGTCTGGATCCTTGGCCAATTATAGGGACAGACAAAATTCTACTTATCAACAAAATGACAGATACATAGATGTGGTGTACAATGTAGATAGGCCTTTCCCACCCTAGCCTCTGTAGTATCAGATGGATACAAATAGAAATAGGGATACAGCTAGGTGCTAAAACATGAAAAACAAACCGCACATAGTGATGCACAGTATATATTGATAACACGCAGTGATGTACAGTATATATAGCTAGCACGTAGTGATGTACAGTGTGGCGGAACCAACCTCGCCACTATGTACTGGAGAAGCCTGGTTGCCAGCCTCCTGCCATGTGACTATGGCCCCTGGGATGTATTGCCCTTTAAAGACATGATTTGGGCATAATGGATTTGTGTTGTGCTGCTGCTGGCCCTTTTTAAGAACCATCTGGGGACATACTGTGGAGTTACTGGGTTGCCACCATTTCCTGTATCAGAAGCACATGGTGAGAACAATGGATGGCGGCCATTTTAACTCACAGACACGGTTTGGACTTTTCAACACGGTGCCATCTCGCCAGTATTTGTTGCACAGAGACATCGTGTGGTGGTTTTGGACTATACAGCAGGGGACACATTATACAGTGATTGTTTTTATTTAGCCTGTATGTTCTGCAGAATCTGCATTAAACTGTATTTTCCAAAGTACTGAACGGATCTGGGTGAATTTTGGATATGTGGTTCACCCAGATCCCCCAGTTCCAATGATATACTTTATGGGGTTATTGCATGTTTTGGGGTCCCTGTGATGTGTTTTATGAAACTGTATTTCTCTGGCTGTGATAATTAGATTACCCATTGTGTTCAGTAATCATATCACAGCCAGAGGGGAGGATTTTGTGTGGGAGTGTCTGGGTGTATTGTATGGACTGATTGGCTGTTTTGTAACGCCCTGTGGGCTGTACTATGTTTGTGGATTGGGAATAAAAGAGACTGTATGTGA
>OW240914.1:723720-784650 GCA_933207985.1 Pelobates cultripes | reverse complement strand
TAACAGAGCAAAACCCCCAGCCCCAATATCTTAACAGAGCAAAAACCCCAGCCCCAATATCCTAACAGAGCAAAACCCCCAGCCCCAATATCTTAACAGAGCAAAACCCCCAGCCCCAATATCCTAACAGAGCGAAACCCCCAGCCCCGATATCCTAACAGAGCTCCGCAGTCGTCAGAGGGGGCCCCCGTTACAGGCCAGGGCCCATAGTCGGTGGGAATGAGGTTGACCTGCAGACCCCTCCATGAGACAAGGAAATGGTGTGTTCCGTTACAGTGTGTCTCTTGTGTTTCCTCTGTAGGAATGCCTGGATTGCTTCTCTGAAGGTCTTTATTCAATGATAGACAATCACATGGTAAGTCCTATTCATTTATGTTTCCTATCAGTTTCTGCAGATTCCAGCTTTATGTTTGTTCCTTGGTGCTCTCACCTCATTGGCTGCTTTTAATTCTTGTAGGCTCCCTCCTATTGTCCCATATTTACCCAGTAAACAATAATCATTTTACAAAGCAAAGTTTCTGTTAACATGTGCTTTTTAATTCTGTTCTTTTCTCTACTTTTGTTTATTAGTTCTTTGATCTATTCAGCTTAAAGGAACAATATAGGATCGGGAATACACACATGTATTAAATCTAACACACACGTATTCCTGACCATATAGTGTTATAACCACCATCTATCCCCCCTCCCTCCCCCTAAATATAGGAAAATATTACTTTTATTCCACTCTGTTGCTGCTGGCTCTGTCACTGATCTGCCTGCTTGGCTGACGTCATCAGAAGTGATTCTCTCAGCCAACTACAATGCTTTCCAATAGGATTGGCTGAGACTGTCAAGGAGGCAGATCAGGGGCACAGCCCTGGCCAATCAGCATTTCCTCATAGAGATACATTGAATCAATGCATCTCTATGAGGAAAGTTCAGTGTCTGCATGCAGCGGGAGGAGATACTGAATGTCAGTCACACTGTGCAGCACTGCCACAGGAAGCACCTCTAGCAGCCAGTGGAGGTATCCCTAGGGTGTAATGTAAACACTGCATTATCTCTGACAACAAACCATGTTTACTGCAAAAAGCCTGAGGGGAAGGACAAATACCAGAACAAATACATTAAGCTGTATACCGTACATTATTATACAGTAAGCTATATACCGTACATTATACTTTAAGCTGTATACTGTACATAAAGCTGTATATTATACAATAAGCTGTATACCGTACATTATTATACATTAAGCTGTATACTGTACATCAAGCTGTATACTATACAATAAGCTGTATACTGTACATTTTTATACATGAAGCTGTATACCGTACATCAAGCTGTATACTATACATTATTATACATGAAGCTGTATAGCGTACACTATACATTAAGCTGTATACCGTACATCAAGCTGTATACCGTACATCAAGCTGTATATTATACATTAAGCTGTATACTATACATTATACATGAAGCTGTATAGCGTACATTATACATTAAGCTGTATACCGTACATCAAGCTGTATATTATACATTAAGCTGTAGACCGTACATTATTATACATTAAGCTGTATACCATACATCAAGCTGTATATTATATATTAAGCTGTAGACCGTACATTATTATACATTAAGCTGTATACCATACATCAAGCTGTATATTATATATTAAGCTGTATACTGTACATTATTATACATGAAGCTGTATAGCGTACATTATTATACATTAAGCTGTATACCGTACATCAAGCTGTAGTTGTTCTGGTGACTATAGTGTCCATTTAACCATCCTGTGTTCCCTCATAAAAAATATTTCCTCCATGTTCTCAATGCTCATTGGTTAGTCTTAAAGTCACTGTCACTTTCCGGGGTCTTTCCCCCCACACTTTTTTAGAGTTACCTCAGAATGCATGCAAGTACAAGGATGGGGATCTCTGGAGGGACCCAGTTCTATGGAATCAGAGGAATTCTAGTTAATATAAGTGTTTTATAATATTTTATGATACAACCATGATAAAGCCACTTTAACAACTTCATCTCAACGTTCTCATTACATATTGTGTTCTCAGGAACTCCTGGACTCCATTCAAGAAAGCTTCAAACAGAGACTGCAGCATCTTCTGAAAGAGTGAGAAAACTAGCGATGGCCTCCTAACTCTGTCCTCAACGGTCTCTTTCTGTGTCAGTCAGCTTTCTGCGGTCTCTAATCTCTTCTGTGTTTAAGATGAGGAAAATTGACTGTGTCTTCTTTAGTTAGTTTTTTCCTACAAATGGTATTTGTGGCAAAACCAGCCACCTATTCGTATTCAAGACTGAGTTGGTTCGACAATTTGGGGTTCCCGAAAAGAATAAAGGCATATTGTTCGTCTGTCGAACAAACTACCGAACAGTGAGACCACCCAGGGGAATCGTGTTCCTCCAACTGACAGTATCCACACCTAGAAACCGCAAGGTTCTAAGAGGTCGGATGGGTGGCCATCGTTCGTATGCCATCTTTGTTCACAAACAGACAGCGGTGCTTGGTCATCGAGTGAATGGAACTATAATTGGACACTGGACGGTGTGAACACCGTTGAACTACCATCCCTTCATGTGTTTGTTTCCCTTCACCTATAAAGAGCGGTATTCGTATGAAAGAAACTACCGAACACAGGGCACACGACCCCGTGTTACACTAACAGTTCCCTTTGTTATTTTAATGGTGAATACTCTCGAAAGAAGACCGGTCAAAGCCTAAAACCATCTGGAACTATTTTGGGACTTCACCTTGTGGTTGACCGGTCTAAACTTCACTCAAATGGCGTTCCTATTCTACCAAACGGATCTGAGCGGTATTTCAACAGAGTGGGCGCTCAGATTCCTGCCATTCGGTGAAGTATGTAACGGCCACCCAAGTTGTTGGAGGGGTGTATGCCGTTGGAAACGTCCTTTTCCCGGCAAGAGGCTGTGCTGCAGAGTATTCACAATATCCCATCAGCTGGATCATTGCAGAGAGGGAGGCAGAGCTCTTACAAGAGCTAGTGATTTAGCTGGATGCAGGTTCAATAATGAGACGAGGCTACGTATTGTGGGTTAAGCTGAACTGTTTTAATGACCATACAAGCATTTCTTTTATACACATTTTCCCACAAGGTTACCACCTAGGTGGACCTTATTGGGCACCGAAGACACAAACTTAACAACCAATCAGTTACAGTTACACAGTTAAACACTCCCATTCATTACTGTACATTCCTCCCCTCTGCTTGGGAGATAATTGAGTTAATTGCTGTATCAATTCAATTATCTCCAAGCGAAAAATACACTTTTTACCCAATTTTTATAACACCAAAACTACACATTCAATTTCAATAAAAGTTACATTTCTGAACAAGCATAATTAGGGGACAAACATACTCAAAAATCATACGAATCCGTTCGGGAAATAGCTGAAAGTCCCATCCCTGCCTGGCCGAACACAAGGCTCCTGCCCAAAATAGTTCCATACATTCAGCTGGTGCAGCTAGTCCCTTTTCGTATGTTAAAAATACAGAACAGTTATTCTTTTAATTGTTCGTGCCTTTGCTGGTCGTGTGCCGCCCCGTTCGTGCAATACTTTTACCGAATGCCACCTCGTTCGTATAAATCTGGGCAAAGCTATGTGGTCCTGGAAGTCCCAGCGGTGTTCAGGAGTTAGAGTGTCTGAAAATAGTTCCAGACACTCGACTATCAAACACCGCTGAACGCATTCGACAAAACAAGATGGCCACCGCCACGTGTTCGTACATGCAAATGGACAGCCACCCAGTGAACCACTTAGAATGCTTGCGGTTTGCGTTCTGGCACAGAGTCAAGAGGGTAATTGGCACGCCTGGGCTGGGTGGTCTCTCTTTCGGCAGTTTGTTCGTTCATACGAATGGGTTAGCATTGTCATTCGTTTTCCTATTCGTATGTTTAAATATAACAATGGTAACAAATCCAGGGGGTTACAATGTTTCAAGTCTGTTGGCCAGACAATAACATGAGTTCTGTTACAGTATCTTTCGTGGAGTTCTGACCAATATTAATGTATGTTATGAGAGTTTGAAATATTGTTTATTTTCTGTACTTGGGAGATAATGTAATTAAAGAGTTGTCCTTACTCAATTATCTCCCAGGTACAGAGGAGGAGTCTGGGAAATGTTACTTTGTCCCCTGTCTCCAACAAGGTCCACCAGTGGAAAACCCCTGGAATGTAATTAAGGAAACCCCCCCTTGCATGGGGAGTTGCAAAAAAGCCAGCTGTGGCAGAATAAAAAGGAGTTGACTCCCAGAACTGTGTATCTTCCAGTTATTGGGAGATTGGGATTGTGTTGCTGTACTGCACTGCTCTTTGATGTTCTACAATCTACCAGCGGAGATATTGATTTTAATATTGCAGCTCCGCTACGGTATCTTAGTCACATTAGCTTCTGATAAAAATAACCTAATAAAACTAACCCTTCCTATATAACTGTTAGCCTTTACTGCTCCCACTGGAAGGCTATTCCAGGTATCTACTAACTTTTCTATATCACTGTTACTGCTCCCACTGGAAGGCTATTCCAGGTATCTACTAACATTTCTATATCACTGTTACTGCTCCCACTGGAAGGCTATTCCAGGTATCTACTACCCTTTCTATATCACTGTTACTGCTCCCACTGGAAGGCTATTCCAGGTATCTACTACCCTTTAAATCATTAAAAATCCATGTTAAGACACCCCTGGTGCCTGTGAGGGAAACTGCCTCTTAGTTAAGCTTCCCCCTTCGCAATCTCACTATCTCCGTTCGTATATGAACCACCATCAGGGGAAGAGGTAAACTCCCGAACGGAAATCCACGAATCGCCGCTAGCCGCTGGAAATAAGTATATCCACCAAGCGGCTTTCGGCTCCAGTAATCAGTCTCTAGTTGTCAGTAATAAATCCCCCCAATAACGAGACTACGCTCCGCATTGTGGGTCAAACAGGATCTGGCTTTACTGTGGGCTACCCGCCCGTATTTATGCAGGTCTCCCACTTGGTGGACACTCCCCTAGGGGACCAAATGGGAGACTGTAATGACAGATGGACATATGGACATTTTAGACATACAGACACAAACTTTTCCCACAATGCAATATGGTTTCCTCCCCTCTGCCCTGGAGATAATTGAGAAGTAATTCAATTATCTCCAGGACAAAGACAAATCGCCATCTTAAGTAAAATGCCAGAAAACACACAAAAATATATAATTCCACAACTACCAAACATTTTGCATTCGTATCACATAGCCTGGATCTGAGTGCATATTATTAGCGAATAGCGCTCAGATCCCATACGCATAGTTCAATCGCCATGGAGTCAAAGTTCTTACAGTCTTTCGGTATGCGATTGACTCCATGGGAAGGCTATCTGGGTTCAGTCTCTGCATATAATTCAAAACTTCCGAACGGCCGGTGTTCGCATGCTTTCGTCGACGGAGCAGGGTGACCCGTTGTTTCAGCGGTGTTCGGCAGAAAAAGTGTCCGTTCTTAGTTCCATGAAATCAATGCCAAACACCGCTGGTCTTTCGTGCGATCTAAAATGGCCGCTGCCCCGTGGTCGATATGCGAACGACGACCACCCTGTATTTGGTTTTAATTGAGAAGTGTCTGCGGTTAACTTCTATTCTGGGTGGCCGTCCGTTCGGTAGATTTGTTCGGTAAAAAAGTCATTCGTATGCATGGGCTATAGAAACAAGCAATTTCCACGAAAGAAGGCAAACTAGACGAATCCACCAAGAATAGGCATACATATGGTTCTGTCACAACCCACTTCTTCATAAAAGCGTGTCAATTAAATTAAATAGCTCCTGACTGATTCATCTTCTGCAACTGTCACTAGTCTAATACTATCCTTACCTTTTTGTGTCATTTTACCCCACTCCCTCTAGCATGTAAGCTCATTGAGCGGGGCCCTCAACCCCTCTGTTCCTGTGTGTCCAACTTGTCTGGTTACAACTACATGTCTGTTCGTCCACCCATCGTAAAGCTCTGCGGAATTTGACGGCGCTCTATAAATATCATAATAATAATAATAATAATCTACTACTCTTTCTATATCGCTGTTACTGCTCCCACTGGAAGGCTATTCCAGGTATCTACTATCCTTTCTATATCACTGTTACTGCTCTCACTGGAAGGCTATTCCAGGTATCTACTATCCTCTCTATATCACTGTTACTGCTCCCACTGGAAGACTATTCCAGGTATCTACTATCCTCTCTATATCACTGTTACTGCTCCCACTGGAAGGCTATTCCAGGTATCTACTATCCTCTCTATATCACTGTTACTGCTCCCACTGGAAGACTATTCCAGGTATCTACTATCCTCTCTATATCACTGTTACTGCTCCCACTGGAAGGTTATTCCAGGGATCTACTACTCTTTCTAAATCACCATTAGTCTGGAAAGCTGTAATAAATTGTATCTAAAAGACTGCATGACATACTGTTTTTTACTCTTCGGTCTAGAGACCTGAGGTCGTTCCGTGACAGCCGTAAAGAAGTTGAGCGCTGCCGTGAAGGTCTTGAGAGTGCGCTGCAGCACAATGCAGAATTATCACGCAAGAAAGTCCAGGAAGTGCAGGATGCTGCAAACTCTGTCCAAGCATCTCGCAAAACCTTCCGTGAGCGAGCACTTGAGTACGCCTTACAGGTGAGTGCTTTACCTCATTCTCTTGGCTTGTGGTAATATTGTGCGGCTTCGTCAGTACTGCAGAACTGGATCACCTTCAGCTGCCTGAAAACTCGACTCAAGGGGAGACATAAGAAGATACGGTGAATGTTTGGATTCACCATCATTCCCTCCTACTGCACGGGAAACGGATCATTGATTCCTCTACATACCTGCGTGGCAATGTAACATGCCAGATTTAATGCACACACTACTGGAGAGATTTACCAAACTAGGAATTGAAGAGAATTCAAACATTCTACATTATTGACCGAAAATAGCGGGACTGGAAAAATCTCTAAATTACTTTTGATTTCAGTTCGGTTTCTGGCCAAAAATTTAAAAAATTCACTTTAAAATCTCCTGGAATTGCCATTCGATGTTTCTAAATTCACCGAATGATTTATCTACACAAGGTTCCGTTAAAGTCTATGGAAAATGTTTTAGAACAGTATTGAAATATCTGACCTAAATTAGGGAAGAAACTGCTTTTAGTAAAGGTAAAACGAGCCACAGAGGAAGGAAAACTCATTAAAACCAATCCTAAATAATATACAAAGATATAATAATATATCAAGCTGTAATAGCACACTGAGCTGTAATACATTACAATAAATTGTAATGATAAATTGAGCTGTAATGATACACTGAGTTGAAACAATACATAGTTACATATAGCTGAAAAGAGACTTGCGTCCATCAAGTTCAGCCTACCTCACATTTGTTTTTTGCTGTTGATCCAAAAGAAGGCAAAAAAACCCAGTTTGAAGCACAATTTTGCAACAAGCTAGGAAAAAAATTCATTCTTGACCCCAGAATGGCAGTCAGATTTATCCTTGGATCAAGCAGTTATTACCCTACATTGAAAGATTATATCCTTGAATATTCTGTTTTTGCAAGTATGCATCTAGTAGCTGTTTGAACATCTGAATGGACTCTGATAAAACCACTTCTTCAGGCAGAGAATTCCACATCCTGATTGTTCTTACAGTAAAAAAACCTTTCCTTTGCCTTAGACGAAATCTTCTTTCTTCCAGTCTAAACACATGGCCTCGTGTCCTATGTAAAGTCCGGTTTGTGAATAGATTTCCACACAATGGTTTGTATTGGCCCCGAATATATTTGTATAATGTTATCATATCCCCTCTCACAACTAGATAAGCTGTACAATAAGCTGCAATAATACAATAAGCTGCAATAATACACTGAGCTGTAATACAATAAGCTACAATAAGCTGCAATAATACAATAAGCTGTAATAATACACCGAGCTGTAATAATACACTGAGCTGTAATGCAATAAGCTGTGTGATCCTGTATTGCAAATAGAGCAGTCCTCTAGGGTATAAGCATGCGCAGTCTTGTAGTATTAACATAGAAACATAGAAAGTGACGGCAGATAAGAACCATTCGGCCCATCTAGTCTGCCCAATTTTCTAAATACTTTCATTAGTCCCTGGCCTTATCTTATAGTTAGGATAGCCTTATGCCTATCCCATGCATGCTTAAACTCCTTTACTGTGTTAACCTCTACCACTTCAGCTGGAAGGCTATTCCATGCATCCACTACCCTGTCAGTAAAGTAATACTTCCTGATATTATTTTTAAACCTTTGTCCCTCTAATTTAAGACTATGTCCTCTTGTTGTGGTAGTTTTTCTTCTTTTAAATATAGTCTCCTCCTTTACTGTGTTGATTCCCTTTATATATTTAAATGTTTCTATCATATCCCCCCTGTCTCGTCTTTCCTCCAAGCTATACATGTTAAGATCCTTTAACCTTTCCTGGTAAGTTTTATCCCGCAATCCATGAACCAGTTTAGTAGCCCTTCTCTGAACCCTCTCTAAGGTATCAATATCCTTCTGAAGATACGGTCTCCAGTACTGTGTACAATACTCCAAGTGAGGTCTCACCAGTGTTCTGTACAATGGCATGAGCACTTCCCTCTTTCTACTGCTAATACCTCTCCCTATACAACCAAGCATTCTGCTAGCATTTCCTGCTGCTCTATTACATTGTCTGCCTACCTTTAAGTCATCAGAAATAATCACCCCTAAATCCCTTTCCTCAGATGTTGAGGTTAGGACTCTATCAAATATTCTGTAATCTGCCCTTGGGTTTTTACGTCCAAGATGCATTATCTTGCACTTATCCACATTAAATGTCAGTTGCCACAATTCTGACCATTTTTCTAGCTTACCTAAATAATTTGCCATTTGGCTTATCCCTCCTGAAACATGTATGTACGTAGTGGGGAATCGAGATGCAGCATAATAACAAAACCAACCCAATTCACCCAAATAATGACAGACAACGTAGTATGGATGAAACAGGCCACAGCATTTATTATAAGATATGATAATTACTGTAAAACACATCCATATTTTATTTTAATAGTCTCTTTTATTTGATATAACCAAAAAAGTCAAAACATAAATAACCTTAACTTAAAAGGACCACTATAGGCACCCAGACCACTTCAGCTCAATGAAGTGGTCTGGGTGCCAGGTCCCTCTAGGGTTAACCCTGCCTGCTGTAAACATAGCAGTTTTAGAGAAACTGCTATGTTTACATTAGGGTTAATCCAGCCTCATTGACAGCCGCTAGAGGAGCTTCCGTGCTTCTCACTGTGATTTTCACAGTGAGAAGACGCCAGTGTCCATAGGAAAGCATTGAGAATGCTTTCCTATGGACTGGCTGAATGTGCGGCTCTTGCCGCGCATGCGTATTCAGCCGATGATGACCGAAGGAGGAGGAGAGTCCCCGAGTCCCCAGCACTGAGGGAGCCCGGCGCTAGAGAAAGGTGGGTGTTTAACCCCCTTCCTCCCCCTTCAGCCCGGCGGGAGTGAGACCCTGAGGGTGGGGGCAATTTATTTTCCTGGCACTATAGTGGTCCTTTAAAATATAACTTAACACAGTGTCATACAGTGAACCCATCTGTCCTTGACAATAAACTGACCATGCGCCTATGTACCACTTCCTCTCACCTCCCGCCTCGGCATAAAGTCATTTTCTTCCAGTGTCTGCCACCAGCCAACCTTATCCACGCTCGGTGGGCACAGCATAACAGGAAACCTAAGGTTAACCCTTTAGAGCAGGGGAGGTTGAGACCTGAAAACTTGTTCACTTCATTCCTCATAATTAACATAACCATCTCAAACTTAATTGGCAAGGACATACCCCCGGCCACAACCCCGCTGTTTTACACCTAAAATCAGCGGGGGATCCCACCAAAACCATCCAGGGCCTGTTCCACCGCTTCCTGCAGAGCGAGATTAATAGAGGCAGAGTCCGACCTCCATCAAGTGCACCCCATACCCTTGAAATAACTAGGCCACATCCCGCTCATAATCCTAAAGCAAGCTGGAATCCCCCAAGCCCCCAAGACAAACCTAGAAAAACCATCTTGTTCAATTTCCAACGGCAGCGCACCAGGGCACTCACATTGCTGAGTGCGCTGCCAGAAAAAACGGGTGATAACCTCAGCCCAGACCCTGTAGACATCTGGAAGAAAAATAGAATGCGTGCCATGTCCAGATATAAGGTCAACACAAACGAGCACCGAACACAGGTTATTCCCCACCCCAGATGGATGACAAACACTCGGTACCCCCAGGAGGCGGAACAGCTGACCCAGGTTGGGGAGGAGCTGCACCCACCTCATGCATCTGGTGCCAAACCAACATAACTGCGGAGAGAAATCAACTACGGAGACCGGCAGGGTGAACATAAGGAACCTACCACCCTGACTCCCACCTTCCGAGTCTTTAAACCATTGGCGCTGGCACGCCAAGCCTAGCGGCCTCTGTAGCCGCCCCTAACCGGAATGAATGCCCCCTGAACTCCCCACCATCAATACCCAGGAACTCGAGCCCCAAGTGGAACACCCCAACGAAATGGAAGTGGGAGAGAAAAACCTCTGTCTTCGAGAACCAAACAAGGGGTCAGGAGGCCGAATAAGCCAGGTGGAAGGAATAGAACTCACCGAAGGAAAAAACAGGACAAATGTCGGAAGCCGGCACCGCCCCCAATTGGAAAGGTATATTTCAGACTACTCTTGTTACCTAGTACATCATGTTATGTGCCCAACTATTACCCTACTCATTCCATCTACCTCTGAAGAATGAGGAAGGGCTAAGCTACACCATCCCTGCTGGGAATGAACCCGCAACATCCAAAAATTGAACAGATTCTATTGATGAAATAGCCAACTGCTACCAACGTACCCTTCCCAAAGACAACAGCCAGCGAGCGGCGAAACCTGAAGGAAGTCCGTTCCGATGCTTAATCATCACCACCAATAAACACCCCCCACCTGCAGACGACCGTTACTTGAACAGGAAGCTGAGCCCTGCAAATAAAAGAACTCACTAAGGAGAAGTACCCCACAGCCTCCCACGCCCTTAAGAGACGTAACAAAACATGTAGATGAGCCACTGCCTGAAGTACGTCTCACACTGAACGAGACAGAGCATCGGCCATTACATTGTGAACCCACGGGAAAAGCCCGGACTGACCAGCACATCAAGACTCAAACAGCGCTGAACTAGGTGCCGCAGCAAGAGTACCACCGGGATAGAGGATACGGTCAAATGATAGACAGCCTGCACCACCCCTAGATTATCGCAATGGAAAAACTACCCACCTGTTTGTGAGTTGGGTACCCCATGCCAACAATGCCACCAGAATGGGGAAGAGCTCCAAGACAGCCAGAGTCTGCAAGAGCCCCGATGCTTGCCAGCTTACTGGGCAAGAGTCAACACACCATTGAGAGCCCAAGATGGCCCCAAACCTCCCAGCCTGCTGCAGCAGTAAACAGGCGAAAGTCAGTGGTAGAGACCTACGGGGCCTGCCTGTAAATGCTACCATTATGGGAGACCAAGATGGGCCCACCAGCCCATGGATACTTTCTTGGTAAGCTGCTCCCGCACCACCTGATGGAATTCCCATATGGACCGAAGGTCCTGAACGGAGAGCAACCACGTCCCCTATCCCGACAGATTGCCCGCATGAAACCCTGGGAGATGGGATGGGCCCCCCTCAACTGGAGCCCTCGTGCTGGAAACGGCACGAGGACCCCACTTACCGTGACTGTCTGTGAATTTCCAACAACAGCCTAGCCTCTGGCTGGGGGCCAATGAGGAGGAGGGCTTTCCCCCACTGACCCCCCCCACCCCCAAGAAAGGACGAAAACGCTCAGGCGCCAGCCGAGCCATAAAGGAAAACCAGAGGCCTAAGTCTATCCGGTCCCAGGACAAGGAGGGTCACACCGCCAGCCGTTGACGGAATTGCAAGACGTACATCCACCAACCCAGCTCTCCCTAGGGATGACACGCGTCCCAGATAGTGTCCTGACAGCAGAACAATGCGGAGGATTCTCTGGGAGCCCTCTCCCCAACAAATCTATCCAGAACATAAAACGCCAGGATCCAATACCCGCTTCGTGGGGTGTATCCAATTACGGTATTTTTCCCATGTCTCTCCTAGAGTCCTTACCGTCCCTCTCAATCAAGGGACCTCCAGTGGCATGAGGGAACATATCTCTAAGAAAAAAAAAACCCTCTCCAATCTGCTCCCTAGTTTTTTGCATCAAGCCAAGCCAAGCCAAGCGGGCCATACTAGTGCACATCAGCAGTGCTCTGAGCCACACCCGAAACGCCCGCCTCCTGGGAAGCATCACCAGCGCTAGTGGCTGCGCAGGACGCTGCAGGAAATAGCTCCTGAGGTTGCCGAAGGGCAACGGACCACTACCAACTACCGCCAGACATGTCGAAGACTGCGCAGTATGGGGGGAGAAGGGGGGCAATTGAGCTGGGGACCAAACCGTCCAGAGCTGAATAGCCAGAGTGGACTCCCCGTTAAGTGGTTTTCATGTACACTTTTATTTATATATACACACATTTATTTGTTTTATTTATTGTTTTTGTTTCGTTCCCACTGTGTTAACCCCCCCACCCCCCAACGTGGGACCCGACTGGATAAAAGAAAAAGGAACACTGTACTCACCAGCCAATGCCCGACGTACCTTCCGCGGCATAACAAGCGTAGAAGGTCCAGGCAGAAGACACTGATTTCTAGCTTGCACTGTGTTCCTCCAAGGTGTTCCAGGCACCACCTGCTGGGCATTTCTAGTAACTGCAGCCAGGTCCTGTGAGAAGAGCATGGAGATGAGGTGAGCCCACGCTCCACACCAGGAGGCAGCCGAAGTAAATGACCAGCAGAGAGAAGAGGGGACCCAGAGAGTGAAGAAGAGAAGGCAGAGAGGACCCAGAAGGGACAGGACCAGGTAAGAGCAGGGGAGGAAAAGGAAGGGGGGAGGAGGGAGGACACAGAGGAGAGGAACAGAGAGGGGGGGAAGAACAGAGGGACCGGCAGAACAGCAGGAAAACCAGGGGGACACCGGAGGAGGGATTGGGGGGCCCCCCGGAAGGCAAAAAGGAGGGCTCCGGGACAAGACCAGGGAAAGGAGTGGGGAGGGAAGAAACTGAAGGGGAGGCAGGGTAGAGAGACCCCACGGGCGCCATCCTCACTGGCAGAGGAGGCCCCAACCCATGAGAGGTCCTCCCCTCCCCCATCGGCAGTACCATAGGGGCCCACAGGGCCCACTCACCGCCGGGGCCCCAGTCACAGCCCCGCTGTTGCGCCAGCCATGCGGAGGTCGGGAAGGCCTCTGGACGGCCACACACTTCACGGGACGCGCCGCCCGCCTCCTACTGCCTCCTTCACGATTCCCAATGCCGGAGGCCGCATCCTGTGATGCAGCTGCAGGAGGGGGAGGCCGCAAGTCCTGCGCGGCAGAAGGCCACGCATCCTGTGTGGTAGGCTCCAGACAGGCGGGCCTGGTGATGCCTCGGGCCCGGGCTCCACCTTCTCAACCGGGCCCGAGGAGTAGTGTCAAGGGAGGTAGCTGTGCCGGAGGGCAGGAATGCTGGCCGGCGCCATAGCAGCCCCCAGGAGCAGGGGCCACAAGGAAAGCCCCAGAGGGAGACAGGCTGCGCGGGAGGGGAACCCAAGCCATACCTGGGGAGAGGAGACCACTTGTGTCAAGGAGTCGCCGGCCACCATCCACGCTGAAGCAGCTCTGAGGGAAGCCAGAAAGCCTCAACCACCATCCCTCAAGCTGGTAAACTTGCAGGCCCAGGCAAACAGGAGCAGGAGGACAGGAAGCTGTTTGCTGGCCCGAATCCCAAGTGGCACTGAGATAAGACTCCCCCTCCCCCGACTAATTTACACAGAACATAATCCCACCCACACATTCTTACCCAACCAATCACACGCATCTATCCCCACACTCCTACATGTGCCCTTCTCCGCTTAGCTGCGCTATCTCCCCAGGGCCTTCAATCCGGTTACATATTTTTGTATCATCAGCAAAAAGACATACCTTACCATCAAGACCTTCTGCAATATCACTAATAAAAATATTAAAGAGAATGGGTCCAGTTTATTGATGAGCCTTCTATGTGATACCGTATTATGTAATTCACTTCCAGAAACAAAAACAAACAAAATCCTAGCTCGTCTGAGCTCTTACTAACGTATATATCTGTCAAGGGTTAAACTAAACCCTACTGCAGCCTTCCGTTCTTTCTTCTGCCGAGCCGCGGGAGCGTTGCCACAGGTTGGCCTAGCCCACTACACAAAGACACACACTGCATCCACTACACACACACTGCTTCCACTACACAAATACACACTGCATCCACTACACAAATACACACACTGCATCCACTACACACACACACACTGCATCCACTACACAAATACACACTGCATCCACTACACAAACCCACTCACTGCTTCCACTACACAAACACACTCAATGCTTCCACTACACAGCACTTTTTTTTACAGCAGGAACGTTGTTCCCGCTGCTCCTGCAGGCACTCAGGGGGCGGCAAAAAATGCTCCCAGTATCTGTAGACATCCTGTATGGCGAGAGGGAGCAGAGAGAACACAGCTCCCTCGCCGTGTCTGACAGGTAGACAGCCACCCGCCGCACTGAAGCCCCACTGGACACCAGGGACAGGTCCACGCCAGCTCTCCAGGTAGGGTGGCTGGGTGGACATTTTTGTAATAATTTGTGTGTATCCGTGTGTGTGTGTGCACCTGTCGGTGTTTATATATGCATATGTATATTATTATTTTTTGGGGGGGAGGCGGTGGATCTTGGGTGAGTTCCCACACTTTATTCCCCAGGACTTGACCCCTGTGTGTAGTGGGTGCGTGAGGTGAGGCAGAGTGGGTGAGATATTCCATGTATGTGCATGAGGGGTGCAATGTGTGTGAAATGTGCATTGGATATGAGAAGTGCATTGTGTGTGAGGAGTGCAGTATGTCTGAGGGGTGCATAAGTGATGGGTTGAGTGTGTAAGTGATGCGTTCAGTGTGTGTGTGTGGGGTGCAGTGTATTTGTCAAAGGTGCAGGTTGTGTGAGGGATAGTGTGTGGAGGATTGCCTTATGTGAGTGAGAGGTGCAGTGTATTTGTCAGAGGTGAAGACTGCTGAATACACAAACACACAGTGTGCAGTGTGTGAGGGGAGCAGTGTATGAGTAAGTGAGGGGTACAGTATGTGTGAGTGAGGGGAGCAGTGTGAGATGTTCTAGGGCCTATATATATATATATGTATTGTGTGGGAAGGTTGGGAGCCAGTTAACTTTTTAAATAGTAATAAATAAAATAAAAAATTAAAAAATATCCACCCTTCTTCTTACCTTTTTTTCAGGGAAGGGGGCATTGCAGGTCCTGGTGGTCCGGTGGTATTCAGTAACTCTAGCCTACAGATAGGCCGGCAGGGGAGATCAAATCCCGCCTGTGGGATTCTATGCAGCGGGCTGGATATTACAACCCTGTTCTAGATCATGCTGGGCAGCACTATGGACAGGTGGAAGACGAGCTTGCACTCCTGTTGGTGGATGACTGTAAATGTTGGGTGTGTTTGCCCCACTCACCAGGGACGGCTTTAGGTGCTCTTTATGAAAAATCTTCACAGCTCCCTCCCCCCACCCCCGGTCATCCATGTATAGTGTGTGTGTGTGTGTATAGGGGTTTATTAAATTAGTAATGATTTAAAAACAAATATCCATTCCTTCTTTCCTGTTACCTAGTTGGGAGAGGGGCATGCTAATCTGAATCTGGTCTGCCCCTCCACTGAGTGCAGACCATGCGTAACTGTCTCGTAAGCTCAGGAACTTGAAGTGTTCTGTGGTAATCTGCTAGGAAGACATCTACTTATGGTCTGCAGCCAACAGAAGTGCAGGCCAGAAGTGCCAGACTGCCTCCCCTACACAGGGCCAGCCTTAGGCCATTAGGTGCCCTGTGCGAAAAGTCTTCATGGCGCCCCCCTCCCCCCACCAAGTTGCCTGTAAACAGTCACACATACAGGCACAAGCAGACAGTCACACAAACAGTTACAAGCAGACAGTCAGACACGTTCAGTTACAGGTAGACAGTCACACACACAGTTACAGGCAGACAGTCACAGAGCCAAACACACAGTTAAAGGCAGACAGGCACACAGTCACAGACAGACAGGCACACACAGTCACACATACTCCATTACAAGCAGTCATACACACTCCGTTACAGGCATGCAGACACTCACTCAGTTAAAGGCAGATATTCACACAAACCGGCACACATAATTGGAGTCACACACAGGCAGACAGTCACACACACACAGGCAGTCAAACAGACAGTCACACACACACACACACACCTAAGGCCGGCCCTGCCACTCAGCTTGTAGGAGTGGGATTTTAGTAAATAGTAGGATCCATTCGCTTTCAGTAAATTCGAACCGGAACAAGAAAATTAACAACTTTTAAACGTCATTTTTACCTTTCAGTTGTTTAGTAGATAACTCCCTAATTTTATATTCGCAAAGACCCCCGATGGGGACATTGCCGCTGGTGGTCCTCTGGCGGGGTGGCAGGTAAAGGTGAGATTTACTTACCTAAACCTCCAGCACAAGACCGCGGGATCCTCCACAGACAGAGCCAATTCTCTGCAGGCGTCTCTGGTGACGGCTGGGTGATTGACACTTCAAGATGGCGGTATCTCCGCCCAGTGTCTAGATGTGTTAGGCATTGGAAATATACACAGTAGTAGTCCCCAATTTGTTTCAGTAAATCTCTTTTACAGTCATTACAGTCAATTCTATCTTATCGATTTATTCTATAGATAATGTCTGAAATTGGTATAAAAGAGTATCCAGGAGCTTATATTAACAATGATATTAGCACATATTATATTAATATGGTCGCAAAAGTAGGAAAAGGCAGAATGGTAGATAGTAATAGTAATTCCACACCAAATCAGTCATAGGTCAGAGGTTTTTATGATACATTGAATTCCTCATTTTGGACTGATTTGGTGTGGAATTACTATTTGGACTTTTGAAATAGTGTAAATATCAAGCTATCTACCATTCTGCCTTTTCCCACTTTTGCGACCATATTAATATTATATGTGCTAATATCATTGTTAATATAAGCTCCTGGATACTCTTTTATATTTATTTCTGTGTATATGTATGGGATCTGATGAGACCCTGTTTTTCCAGTTTAAGAGCTTTGTTTAACTATTTGTCTTATTCCCTTTTATACATTTTCTAATAGCATAATTTTTTCTGACTATTAGGATTAAATTTTATCACGAATGTCTGAAATTGGACCTGGAATTTGGATAGAATAAGTGTTTACTGTTTGGAGAGACTGCATAGGCTTTTTATCCCAGTGATATAAAAGTAATTGTATGACTAGGTCTCATGTGAAAGATATGCTCATGTATTACCAGACTCATTGTTTTATCATCGAACATCCCCTCCAATGAATCATGATGTCCGCTTACAGTCAGGCTCACCCCATCCTCTTCATGTCTTTCAGATCAATGTCATTCAAGGGAAGAAGAAATTTGACATTCTGCAGTTTGTGAGTTGGATTAAAAAAACTTTGTCAAAATTAATGGAATGTGGGGTACGGTGTTAAAATGCAGCTTTAAAGAATGTGGATTCATGGGGTTCAGAGTGTCAATCACGGACTTGTATTCCCACGGAACCATGTAGTATGTGAAGATAAAAATGGAAAAATTCAATAAGTGCAACATGTATAGTAAAGTTGATGTGAACAAAATATAGGCAAGTATAATACTCACATAGGATAGAGCATGGACTTGCTCTACTATTGAAAAGTTTTGGTGGAACAATCCCCACCTAGGATATATGTAGACAGGAAACCAAAATAGTAAAAAGTGCAATCCAAAACAAATTCAAAATAAATTAAATCTACAAAGGATTAACTTTATTATATTCAAAAAATAAATAAGTATTTAAAATAATATAGATAAACAGTAAAACCACACTTTATGCGTTTCACCTTGGGGTTTCATCAGAAGCATGGTGTATTATTGCATAATATCTATTTATATAGGTAACATTTGGGGCATTTCCATTGGCTTCCATTAGTTTTTCCGGGTTGTGATCATTCCAGGAACTAATGTCATGAGGGTTAGATACTATATAATCAAACTCATAGATTGTGTTTAAAAACCGATGGTACTCAATAGTAGTTACAGATGTCACCCAGAAGGAATATTTCGTAGTATTAATCCATAAGGTCAGTCATGTGATACTGGTTGTTAGTTAAGGTGTATCCAAAGCTTTCTACCGTCCATTCGCACATGAGCGACAATCGACAATATCCCAGTGGAGAACTGGTACCTGGTTAGTCTTAGCTTCCTGTGCTACAAATCTTTGGAGAGGCTTGAAGGCCTGCCCCCTCCCCACAGATCCTCTGAAAGGCTTTATTGTCATTGTGGGTCTTAGATCATTAAAAACCTCTTTGTTGTCCAGATTATAATCAGTGCATAGTGAATGAAACAAGTTAGTTGTTGCTTAAAGGGCCACTATAGGCACCCAGACCACTTCAGCTCAATGAAGTGGTCTGGCTGCAAGGTCCCTCTAGTTTTAATCCTGCAGCTGAAAACATAGCAGTTTCTCATTGACAGCCACTAGAGGCCGCTTCCGCAATTCTCACTGTGAAAATCACAGTGAGAAGAAGCTGACGTCCATAGCAAAGCATTGAGTACTCGGGAGCCAAAGTCGGAGGGGGAGGAGAGGTCACCAGCGCCGAGGGAGCCTGGTGCTGGATAAAGGTAGGGGGGCCATGAGGACTACATAGTGCCGGGAAAACAAGCTTGTTTTCTTGGCACAATAGTGGTCCTTTAAAAGATGATCTATTTTGACAAGACTACATTTAATCCAATATTGTACATTTAGGTCTGGCCTATTGTACATTAAATAGTGAGAGGAGGACAAGGGATTATTCTATCTTGTAGTGAAAGGTCTTTTTTTGTTTTTCCTAATATGACAAAACATTTTTATAGATTAAGCTGTTGGGTTTCCTAACATAGTGCCTTGTTTATCTTTAATTAGCCAAAATAAAGGGCTCGTGTCAGGTCAGGTCTAAAATGCTGTTCACCCTGTGTCATGGACTGTTCAGTTTTGTACCAAATCTTTCTTTGGCTCTTTCTAAGTGAGTAATAGAAGAATGTGACAACGTGCAGCTGAATTATTGAGATTCAATTTATAACCTGAATACAGCAAAAATTCCTCCACAAGTGGCATCAAATTATTCAAAAGTTAGAACCATGTAATTAGCATAGTTAGTTAAACACAATCATCCAGAACATTTATTCCCTTAATTTGGTCATGATCTCTTATTGCCACTGCCAATGGTTCAATTGCCTTCAGGTATAAAAGAGGAGAGAGTGGGCACCCCTGCCTGGTCCTGTTTTTAAATGAAACCATTCAGGGGAAAAACCACTTTAGCCATCAGAGAGGTATACAAATCCATTACGGATCTTTCCAGATTGCCATGTGAGCCAAATGCATCTAAAACGATGTTTAAAAAAATCCCACCTGACCCTGTCAAAGGCCTTTTGGCTTCCAAAGTCAGGATCAGGAGGGACAAACTATTTTGAAATTCCAGACATGGAAAATCTATAGTGTGCATAGGTTTAAACTAGCATGATAGGTTAATGCAGTGTTAGTAAACATGGATAAAATACCACTGTTAGGATGAGTAGCTAAAGGAAAATACCACTGGGCACTATATAAACAATTTAAGGCTACTAGTCGATTTTAAGCAGATTTTTTTAATTTTTTTTCATTAATCTAGCTAATCATATCTGCAATAAGAGAGCCTGTTAGAAAGACAGGCTGTAGATAGCATCCGTCTATGCCCTTGGAGGGGGAGACACTGCCACGAGGATGCTGTAGTCCAGCTATATCGATGGATTCACCCCACCGGTCCCACATTACAAGGCTTTTCTGTATGAGGCTCTCTTGTATTTGACAGCACCCAACGGCTGGGTCCTTTGCTCGCGAATCCCCTGTCACATGCACCCAGCACCGCTTATCATGGGCCCTCCACTCGGGTGGTCCGAGTTGTGGAAGGAGGCCTCTGTTGCCTTGCTGTCCAGGAGAGTGGGAACAGGCGTGGGAAATAGATCTTTGGCGTCTAGGCGCAAACCGCCTGCATCTCCGCCTCAGCTGTTCCGCTTGGGGGATGCTTGAGAGAAGCCCCGTGTGGCGGAACCAGCCTCTCCACATCCATGGCCATGCCATGGAGCCTATTTGTGTAACGAAAGACTATGGGAAAGACTTTGGCTCCATGGCGATTGAACTGTACGTATGGGATCTGAGCGCTGTGACAGATCCATCTGTCTAACTACTATTTGCTGGTTCGTCTATTTTATCTACATTTGTGGAATTACCTGTCCTTATGCCCCTGTTCGTTTATTGTAATATGTACCGAAGAAAACTACCGAATGGACGGCCACCCAGAAGAGAAGTGTGCTGCTGGTTAACCTATTGGCCTCAATTAGAACATTGTGGTTAACCGCAGACACCTCTATATTCTAAACGTATGCAGGGTGGTCGTCGTTCCTATCTCGACCACGAGGCGGCGGCCATTTTAAACACGCGAATGCACAGTGGTGTTCGGCACTTAAACTATAGAACTAAAAACGGACACTCTTTCTACCGAACACCGCTGAAACTGCCGACCGCCCTTCTTATCCCCGGGCATGCGAACACCGGTCCGTTCGGGACTTTTATTTCACGAATAGACTTAACCCAGATAGTCATCCCATGGAGTCAATCGCATACTGAAAGAACAATGTGAAAGACTGACTCCATGGCGATTGAACTGTGTGCATTGGGTCTGAGCGCTATTCGGTAGTTATGTGCGCTCAGACCCAGGCTATCTGGGGATACGTTACACGAACTAAAAGCATTCGGTAGTTTTATAATTATGGATTTTTATGTGTTTCTGTTATAATATGTAAAATGGCGATGGTCCCTGGAGATAATTGGATTTCTTCACAATTATCTCCAGGATAGAGAGGAGGCAGTTATTTGAGTTTAGCGTTGAGCCACTGTGATTGGCTACTGTATATTGTGTCCCAGTCTCCCATCTGGTCCCCTAGGAGAGTATCCACGAGGTGGGAGACCTGCATAAATACCGGGCAGGTAGCCCTCATTAAAGCAGAATCCTGTTTTACCCTCAAGACGGAGCTTGGTCTCGTGTTTGGGGGGATTGTTACTTGGAAGTATTATTTCGTCTATTCTAGGAGAGAAGGAGTTCGGCTGATTATATATTCGGGAGTTTGCAGTATTCCCTTATACTCCGTTCGGGAGTTTGGCGTTCCACAGCAGCAGAGCCTGTGTCTCCAAAAGGGGGAAGATTACCTAAACGGCGGTTTCACTCATTTAAGCTGAGAGTGTCTTAACAAGCGCCATTCGGTAATAATGTGCATTCAGATCTAAGATATCTGGGGATATGTAGAATGTATGTGTTTTATTCATTATTTACAACATTGGGTATTTTTGTGTCTTTTTACTAACATGTGCTCAATGGGGTTTTGCCTCTGTCCTGGGAGATAATTGGATTACTTCCCAATTATCTCCAGGATAGAGAGGAGGGATTGTGATGTAATTGTGGGAGTGTTTAAAGGTATATGTCTGTGATTGGTCAATGTCCAATATGTTTCCCAGTCTTCCATCTGGTGGAAGACCTGCATAAAAGCCGGGCAGGTAGCCCCAGTAAACCAGTTCTGCTTGACCCTCAAAACGAAGTGTCGTCTCGTTATTGGGGGAATTGGATTGTATGCGGATTGCCAGGAGTGTAAGCTGATTGTATGCTTTTCCTGTTTGGCTGTCTCCAGTGTTCGTGTGTTTCCTGTTCGGGAGTTGGAGTATTCATGTAGTTTGCAGTTCAGGAGATTAGGTGATATTCCCCTTTCAGATGCCCAGGCAGCTACTGCAATCACCAAACGGTTTTTAACCTCTTGTGTGCAAAACGGTCCGTTACAATTGGTGGCAGGCGGCGGGATCATTCCCACAGCCCAGAAGGACAGCTACAAGACAACACCAGATCCTGGATTACAAATTGAGGGCAACGCTAGTACCTGTACAGCGCCCCTACATACAAAAGAAGCAACTTAAGCAGCGCAAGCATGACGCACAGTTACAGTCAGGAGCAGTTTCACAGAGAGGTTAATGTGGTGCTGACTCACTATGGACCCAATCCCTTGGAGAGATCCGTGCAGCACGTGAAGAAAATAATAGAGTACCTGCAATTCCTAGCAGATTTTGCCAGGTGGGAGAGACCCCAGCGGCCGAGTGTGTTACAGGGAGACGAAGGTGTTGTCCTTCCTCCCCAGCGGCAGAGTGAGTTACAGGGAGCCAAAGGTGTTGTCCTTCCTCCCCAGCAGCAGTGTGTGTCCTTAAGAGAGGAGACAGTGGGTCCCTCTCCCCAGCAGTCCAGTGAGTCCCAGGGAGACAAAGGTGCCATCCTTCCTCCCCAGCGGCAGAGTGTCCTGCAGGGAACAGAGACAGTCGGTCTCGCTTCCCAGCAGCAGGACAATATATTGAAAGGGGAGGCAGCCGGTCCCCCTCTCCACCAGCAGAGAGTGTGTCAGGGAGAGGAGTCTGCTACCCCCTCTCCCCAGCGGCTTAAAGTGTTCCAGGGAGAGGAGTCGGTGACCACCTCTCCCCATGGGCAGCTTATTTCACAAAGGGGAGACCCTATTCTCCCAGATGGGGGCGGATGAGACAGTCGGTCTCGCTCCCCAGCAGCAGGACAATATATTGAAAGGGGAGACAGTCGGTCCCCCTCTCCACCAGCAGTGAGAGTGTCAGAGAGAGGATATGGTCACCCCCTCTCCCCAGTGACAGAAAGTGTGTAAGGGAGGGAAGCTTATTACCTCCTCTCCCTATGGACAGCTTAGCCCTCCAAGGGGAGATGATAAGCCCCACACCAGTGCAGATGGGACCGTGGTCTCTGCATATGCCTCACAGGGGCTAGGGATGGTCGGTCCTGTCCCCCAGCAGCAGGGCTGTTCATCCAAAGGGGAGGCAGCCTGTCTTCCCCTCCAGCAGCAGTACCAGGGCTGGAGTGAGGAGCCTACTACGCCATCCCCTCAACTGGGCTCCAACCAGGCTACTCCCGTGGTACCGCTGGTCTCTGCCCACTCCACAACCCACCGATCCGGAGTGCTAGTACCCCACAGAGCCGAGGTGGAGCTCCTGGACACAGACAAGCGACCCATTACCCCAGGTGTAGTAACCCTTTATTGTGGGTGGGCTGTACTGCTGATTGTGTTCTGTGGGTGGGTTGCTGGACTAACCAGGGCACTGACCGACAGGAGGTCAGATACCCTGTTAGTCTGATTGGTAAAGGGGATAAATGTGGTGAAACCAGCCTCGCCACTGGCCACTGGAGGAGCCTGGTTGCTCGACTGCTCCCTTTAGACTATGGCCCGGCAGTTAAAACCTTTTATTTTCCCTGTAGAAAGACTTATTCGTGCCTTTCTGCCGGGGTGTTCAGTAGATTCAAAGTACCGAATGATCGACCACCTGGGAACTGGAGTGTGCAGTCAATTGACCGCAACTTAATTGACGAAAGCTGGGTGGCTTTGTTCGTTTGCCGAACACGTGGCAGCGCCCATTTTAACTCCCGAACGGCCAGAAATGTTCAGAGCCCAAACTATGGAACTGGAAACTGACACTTATTTGCATGAACACCACTGAACCGCCAGCCTCCTTACCTCTGCATTCGCTAGTGGAACCGAATGCCGATTAATTCGGTAGTTTAACCGTATGAACAGCATCACCCCAGATAGCCATGCCATGGAGCCTATTTGTGTAACGAAAGACTATGGGAAAGACTTTGGCTCCATGGTGATTGAACTGGATGTATGGGATCTGAGCGCCATTCGGCAATAATGTGCGTTCAGATCTAAGCTATCTGGGGATATGTAGAATGTATGTGTTTTACTCGTTATTTACAACATTGGGTATTTTTGTGTCGTTTTACTAACATGTGCTCAATGGGGTTTTGCCTCTGTCCTGGGAGATAATTGGATTACTTCCCAATTATCTCCAGGATAGAGAGGAGGGATTGTGATGTAATTGTGGGAGTGTTTAAAGGTGTATGTCTGTGATTGGTCAATGTCCAATATGTTTCCCAGTCTGCCATCTGGTCCCGTAAGGGAGTGTCCACCAGGTGGAAGACCTGCATAAAAGCCGGGCAGGTAGCCCCAGTAAACCAGTTCTGCTTGACCCTCAAAACGAAGTGTCGTCTCGTTATTGGGGGAATTGGATTATATGCTGATTGCCAGGAGTGTAAGCTGATTGTATGCTTTTCCTGTTTGGCTGTCTCCAGTGTTCGTGTGTTTCCTGTTAGGGAGTTGGAGGATCTCTTGTGTGCAAAACGGTCTGTTACACCCCGCTTTACAGCGTCGACCATTAGGCCGGGTCTGGAATGCCTTGGATCGGCACATAGGAGTGGCGGTTAAGGTAAGAGCTCGAACGTGGAGCTTCGCTCAAAATCGGGCAAACAGGCAGTTCAAAGCTTGAAGGAGTGGGTCCCTGCAAGCAGGTGGCTGTGGGTGGGTTTGTGGAACAGCAGGCCCTGGTGTGGCAACCATTTTGAGAAGCAGGCCTCAACCCTCCAACTTTCCTACAATGTCGGTACTTTGCAAAGAAGGCCACAGATGTGTACCAGTGTGGACCGGGATATCCCCCACCGGTCAAAAGGGGGGGGGAGAACAGGGCTCCAGACAAGTGATCTACAGGTCAAGGCTGAGGATCGGCCGCCTCCCGCGCCTTGATTATTTTTGCAGGCCGTTAAGAAGCTTATCATGGGCGGTGTACTCTAAATTAAGGTTAAAGCAGGCTCAGAGTCGAATAATCTGGAGTAATGCCAAAAATATAATGGGAATGTCCAGTATTTGGCTTAGAAAGAGGTTTTCTCAGAGGAGCTCTAGCCACATGCGGCTGCCTTGGTCAGCTATCAGGCCCTACCCCCTTTTATATATTGTTTTAAATATCTAACATATCTACTGGCTGATGTTCTGGTAAATTATACAAATTAGAATAAAACTACTGAAAGGTATGACCTTGATTTTTCCTTCTTTAATCTACTAGAGATTAATTCATCAGCCTTGTTCCCTTTGTAGTACCATGATCTTTTAAATCTGTCTAAGGGAAAGTTGGCTTTTTGAATCAATATAACATTAATCTTGAGGGGGCAGAGCCAGTGCCTGACTGAGATGGATGCACACTGCACAAGCCCTGGTTATACTTGTTAACAAAAGGCACCTACCGGCCCTTACAGTGAGACCACACACCCAGAAACTGGCTGACCTTCCCTCTGATACCGATGTGGAAATTTAGAAAATTGGGCAGACTAGATGGGCCAAATGGTTCTTTTCTGCCGTCACATTCTATGTTTCTATGGGAAGAAAACCAAGAAGTACCGGGCGGATCAAGACCCGGGATCCCGAGATATCAGGACATTGCTGTGCCAGAGAAAGCCAAAATGGCGCCCGCGGAGGCATATACAACGGAAACCTCGGATGAGGAAAGCCTCCCTGAGAACCTATATTTATTCCCACACACATCAAGATCTATACCAGGACCCTCTGCAGCAGGTGACAATGCACACTCCACCAAAGATGAAATCAAAGCCCTATCTAGCCCACACTAGAGACAAATACACAATTACATTGGCTTTCAGATCCAGGACAGTCCCATACATAATAAGATAATCCCTCCGATGTGCCTGGGAGATAATTGAGTTGGTACAGTTCCTAATCCAGTTATCTCCAGGCACAACAACCCACATTTCAGCACCCGAGGCTCCTGCCCAAAAGAGTCCACGAAATCAGGCTGTGTGGTCGGCCTCTTTCAGGAATACTCAATACAGTCAAAATACTGAACGTAGCTGTTCGTGAGTACGCTCAGTCTATGTCCCTCGTTCGGGAGCTTGCTCCCAGCGAATGCAGCTCTTTCCATAAGAATCCATCCGAACATATGTAGAGATGAAAGTCCCAGCGTTGTTCGCGCCGTCGAGTTTCCGATTATAGTCCCATGCACTTGATGACCAAACACCGCTGTATGCATTTGCGACTAAAGACGGCCACCGCCACATGTTCGCATATGCGAAAGATGGCCACCCAGCTAACCACTTAGAACATTATGGTTAAATATAAAAGTCAGGAAGGTTAATTGGCTGCACACTCCTGCTCTGGGTGGTCCAACTGTTCGCTAACCGAACAGAACAAGTACAATCTGTTTGGTAAGCCCCATATACGAACCATAACAGGGAAATGGCACGAACAAAGGCTTTCCACAGGCCTGAACCAAGGTCTAATACATTGGCCATATTTCTGGGGCAAGAGGCTGACAAGCAGGCACCTCCAAGAACCTGTAGCAAGGTTACTTTTGCCACAATTAATTTTGCAAATTCGTATATGAAATCTCCCCTCTATTTGTTTCCTGATGCAGGAGTTTAAAGGCTAATTTGGCAGAGATAAAAGTAGCCAAGCCGCTTTTTTTTTTTATTGAGCATAGAAGAATTAAAAAAGTAAGTTAAACCATTTTTTAATCAACTGCCCGCCAGTGAGTCTCTTGGGCTTCACAAATGTGTATTGATTTTTTTTTTCAAGAAATTTAGAAATCTAGTTTGTGACGGACCCTCCGTCAATCAATGCTCCTAGTGCTTACCAAGGACCATCAGCACCACACCAGACACCATAAGCACTGCAGATCCCACGAACCACCACAGTTTGGCTGGAAACTCGCCATCTTCTACCCACCCTGGACCTACGACAAGGCTCCAGGTTCCAGTGGGTGAACCTCTCCTCCAAGAGAGAGTAGCAGGAAGAAGCTCTTAAGAGAGCTTAGTGATTATAGCCCAGGGGAGTATACAAAGTATAGCAATCCCCCAGTGTAGATGCAGCCTTTTCCCCCATACGCGAGACAAGGCTCTATATTGAGGGTAAAACAGGAACTCAGCAGATCTGAGGGTTTATTGACCAGCTTGGTCTTTTATACAGTTTTACCCACAAGGTTACAACCCAGGTGGAACAACAAGCCAATAAAAACAGTTTTACATTCAGTCACTCCCATACAGTGTACACAGTCTCTCCCCTCTGCCTGTGATATAATTAACAAAGACAATGAACTAACTCAATTAACTCAAAGCAGAAAAAAACCCACACATACATTTTTACAAACCCCAAAAAGTACCCTAAAATACAACATACAACATCCCCAAAATCACCCAGATCGGTTCAGGGGTTCAGGAATTTCTTGGAAGTCTTAATTTTGCCCCACCATGCACATGGTCCCATGCCCAAAACAGTTCCATACACTCGATGACAAACCTCTGCTGGACAATTTAAGATGGCCATCGTCACATGTTTGAAAGGAGCATTGTGCTAAGTCCCAATATGCACAAATAGTGTTTTTAAAAGGCAATACACCCCAAGGGCCATAGTCACAGGGCAAGAGGCTTGCAAGCGGGCCTCTCCAAAAACCAGTGGCGAGGCTACTTTCGCCACATAGTTCTCTTCTGGGGAGAATTGCTTTGTAACATTCCCCAATTGCTCCCACACGAGGAACATGCATTATACAGGTCCATAACAATCAACAACAATAATACAAGAAGAATGTTAACATAAAAGATAACTACACACCAACCCAAAACCCACAGGGGAAAAAAAAAACCTCCTCTGCATCATCCTGGATCCAGGTGAGCAACTAAATCGGGATAGATACAAGACGTTAAAAATAACTCAATGGATGTACTAATGCTAAATTGAGAAGAGCAGAGAAAACCCAAAGAACTCAATACTCATTCTTGCACCATCTTGTTTAAGTAAAATCTCTCTCTCTCTCAATAGAAAGACAAAGTGCATAGAGCTAGCTTCATCCGAGTAATAAAGTGGTGTATGTTAAAGATAATCGTCCATTCCTACGCCATCATGTTACAATATAGTCCTGCAAATTAGTGCAATCACTGTAGGCTTCAATTTCAAAGTGCATCAATAGAGAAAAAAAAGTGCAGAAAGCTATGTTTATCCAAGAAATAAAAAAAATAAAAACCACCAACCCCCAGAACATACTATTCCATTCTTACACCAGCTTTTTTTTTTTTTAAAGTGCTACAAAATAGTGCAACGTCTAAATATAATTCTGTGTGTTTCAACTTTAAAGTGCATCACTGATATAAGTGCTTAAAGCGATTTTATAATAATAAAATAATAACGTGACGTAGTTCAGCAAACACAGGATTCTCGGGGAGCAAACTAATGAGGGGACATACTGTTCCCAAACTGCTAGATCTGATTCATGTACACAAAATAGTGCAACCACGACACATTCTCCTGCCCTTTTATACTCTTTATTCTCCTTTCCCTTTAATCGATTACCCGTCTTATGTTTAGATAATGTTATAGTATGAATTCAGCCTGCTGGAAGCTATACCATAATTACAGCAACCTGCAAGAAAGTGTACCTCTATCAATTGCAACCATTTACTGTTGTGGCAAAACCGACCTCGCCACTGGGAATTGGAGAAGACTTATTGCCAGCCTCCGGCCTGCTGACTATGGCCCCTGGGAGATTTGGCCATTTAAATACAGTATTTGGGCATATTGTATTTTATTATGCTGCTGCTGGCCCTTTAAGAACTATCTGGGGACATACTGTAGAGTTACTGGGTGACCACCATTTCATGTATCAGAGGCACATGGTGAGAACAATGGATGAAGCACATGGTGAGAACAATGGATGGCGGCCATTTTAACTCACAGACACTGTGTGGACTTTTCAACACGGTGCCATCTCGCCAGTATTTGGTGCACAGAGACATCGTGCAGTGGTTTTGGACTATACAGCAGGGGACACATTATACAGTTATTATTTTTCATATAGCCTGTATATGTTCTGCAGAATCTGCATTAAACTGTATCTTCCAAAGTACTGAACGGATCTGGGTGAATTTTGGATATGGGGTTCTCCCAGATCCCTCGGTTCCGAGGATATATTTTTATGGGGTCATTGCATGTTTTGGGCTCTGTAGCTGGTTGACAGAATCAAGCAGGTACAAAGCAGGTAAAATCCAGGTAGCATAGTTACAATCCCTTCCTCCCAAGAACTAGACGACACATAGCTTGGAGGTCAACTGAGGTTTTTAATTACAGGCACAGTATTTATGGGAGTCCCCATGCAAGGGGTTTCCCTACTGACATTCCAGGGGTGGCACAGTAGGGGACTACATGGGGAACTGAACAAAACATACATTTCTCCCACCATGCACTTCTGCACGAGAGGGATACTCCCACTAGAATATACAGCTAAGTGGATTATCCCTCCGTGCAGCAGAACTTAAATTTCACATTAAAATACATAATTTCCATAATATTCCCTTCATTTAAACGAATGGACGTTCGGTAGATAGCTGGAGTCTGAGCGCACAGTTCGTGAGAATACCGCTCAGATCCCAGCCTAACTAACCAAACACCGCACGAAACACACATTAAATTCAAGTTATACTCGAAGTACCAATTGACATTAGGGGAACAAACTACAGAACAGCCGGGGCTCCCGAACGGCCTGGAAGTCCAGCGGTGTTCGCGCCGTCGAGTAGCCAATTTTAGTTCCAGGCGCTCGACGACCAAACACCGCTGGGCTAACAAAGGAACCAAGATGGACGACCGCCGCATGGTCGGTAGCCGAACGACGGCCACCTAGGAACACACTTAACTACCGATTGCAACAATGTTGCAATCAGTTAATGGGCGCCACACAACCTCCTGTGTGTGGTCGTCCATTCGGTAGGTTCTTCTTTTCACGAACAGGGTTGAAACTCACTGTAATGGATCGCCTGGCACCCCGACTGGGTACCTCCGTTGAAAGATGCTCCTAGCGCTTCCTGAGGACTCCAAGCACTGCAGCAGACACCACAATCACCGAACCAGAGAAATGCTTCTCTCAAGCATTTGAATGCTGTAGACAGTTGAATAGGAACCATACGAATAGGTTTACTCTCCTAGCAGTCAAACTGGAACAGCATACAATAAATCCTTCCCCCAATAATGAGGCGACACTTCACTTTGAGGGTTAAAACAGGAACTCTCTGTACTGTCACATACAGTCTCTTTTATTCCCAATCCACAAACATAGTACAGCCCACAGGGCGTTACAAAACAACCAATCAATCCATACAATACACCCAGACACTCCCACACAAAATCCTCCCCTCTGGCTGATATGATTACTGAACACAATGGGTAATCTAATTATCACAGCCAGAGAAATACAGTTTCATAAAACACATCACAGGGACCCCAAAACATGCAATAACCCCATAAAAATATATCATTGGAACTGGGGGATCTGGGTGAACCACATATCCAAAATTCACCCAGATCCGTTCAGTACTTTGGAAAATACAGTTTAATGCAGATTCTGCAGAACATATACAGGCTAAATAAAAAACAATCACTGTATAATGTGTCCCCTGCTGTATAGTCCAAAACCACCGCACGATGTCTCTGTGCAACAAATACTGGCGAGATAGCACCGTGTTGAAAAGTCCAAACAGTGTCTGTGAGTTAAAATGGCCACCATCCATTGTTCTCACCATGTGCTTCTGATACAGGAAATGGTGGCCACCCAGTAACTCCACAGTATGTCCCCAGATGGTTCTTAAAAGGGCCAGCAGCAGCACAACACAAATCCATCATGCCCAAACCATGTCCCTAAAGGGCAATACATTATTAACAGTGCATTACATTACACGCTATAACATACAATAGGAACCCCATACCGGCAACCCTTAAAGAGACAGTACAAAATAATGTCCAAGTGGCTAGGTTTGCCACACTCACTGTTCGTGAAACTACAGTATGAATGCTGGGGTTTTCATGCCGCCAGCATGCGAATGCCCTCATTCGCCTGAAATGCAATTACAATCATACACTTGTCTCTACAGCTTTAGAAAGAATACAAACAGACTCATACATTGATAGTCTCCAGTGGCTAGTTTTGCCACAGGTTCCCTGTGATATGTTTTATAATACTGTATTTCTCTGCCTGTGATAATTAGATTAACCATTGTGTTCAGTAATCATATCACAGGCAGAGGGGAGGATTTTGTGTGGGAGTGTCTGTGTGTATTGTACAGATTGATTGGTTGTATTTTAAAACCCTGTGGGCAGTACTATGTTTGGGGATTGTGAATAAAAGAGGCTGTATCTGTCAGTACAGTCAGTTCTGCTTGACCTCAAAACGAAGTGTCGTCTCGTTATTGGGGGAATTGGATTGTATGCTGATGCCAGGAGTGTAAGCTGATTGTATGCTTTTCCTGTTCAGCTGCTTACAGCATTCATATGCTTGAGAGCATTCGTATGCTTCTCTGGTTCGGTGGTTGTGGTGTCTGCTGCAGTGCTTGGAGTCCTCAGGAAGTGCTAGGAGCATCTTTCAATGGAGGTAGCCAGTCGGGGTGCCAGGTGATCCGTTACAACTGTATTTTTGTGTTCTGTTCTGTCTCCATGGGTTGCTTGAAGACTTATTGGGAATGTCCACGTCTATTTTATGCCGTTCTTTCTTCATTTTAATGTATGAGCCGAGACAGCCCTATATGCATTTCTAGTAGTCACAGATAGATAATTTTTATTTTAATAGAGTCATGGTTTGAATCCTTCAAAGATTTCAATTTTACGTCCATAGTGATCTCTAATTTAAATTTAAACGAGTGTAAACATGCAATCATGTCTCCAGGAACCCAGGAACATGGTCTGGAAGACTGCTAGCTTTGGGACTCACTCAATGAAGTGTCATTTATTGTCCGGTTGGAGTCCCAGAGTTTGAAAAAAATTCTTCCAGGTACTTTCCAGGTTCCCCTTTGAAGTTTTAAGATAGAGAATGGAATCCAGCCTGGATTTTTCCAAGTTTTGATTCCAGACATGTATTGAGAAAAATCGCTGTCTGTAAATAGAGGGTCCTAGCGCTTCCTTGTACCCCTTCCTGATCTTTATTGGATTGTAGTGGATTTCAACAATTCACGCTGGCTAGTTCTTCTTTCATTGTGGTGAGAGAAAAACGAGAGGCATTTATCAGTCTTCTGATCCATTCTCCTATCCCTTTCCTTCTTGGCTCATTGTTTGGACTCTTTTAGTTGCCATTGGGCAAAGAAAGAAAAGACGCAAAAATAAATAAAAAATAGTTTTATATTCCTTCTCGCTCCTTAACCGTCACGCGATATGGAGTGGAAATGGGAGATATACAGAATTTGATCTGTTTGAGAGAGGTGAGAGCATCCCAAGAGGTGAGAGCATCCCAAATATGGATAAGGCTTCGATCTTCCTGTATTTTTGGGGAATAAGCTGTCTTTTCCAAAAGCAGAGAAACCGACTTGAAGCCCAGACTAACTTTAATGGTGGTAATTGGAGTAGAAATGATACTGCTGGAGTGAGCAAGCATCCAACAGAGAATATTAGTTCTTAGCAGAATCAATGCATGCACCGTAGATTAACATAGATTGGTCACCGTAGCAAGCGACGTCCGCAGTCTTGTTACCAGCCAGAAACGCCACCCAGCAATCTGGTGGGATATGCTGCGGTTGCACAAAAAAGAAGGGAGAAAAAAAATCTAAATTAATACATTTGTCGTCAAGGCAGCTTTAGGAAGTTCAGGAACTCTGGTCACAGTTACTCAATTCCTTTTTTTCAGGCATGAACCCACTTAATTGCGATGGGTGTTTCTATTAAAGGACCACTCTAGGCACCCAGACCACTTCAGCTTAATGAAGTGGTCTGGGTGCCAGGTCCAGCTAGGGTTAACCCTTTTTTTATATAAACATAGCAGTTTCAGAGAAACTGCTATGTTTATAATAGGGTTAATCCAGCCTCTAGTGGCTGTCTCATTGACAGCCGCTAGAGGGTTTCCGCGCTTCTCACTGTGATTTTCACAGTGAGAAGACGCTAGCGTCCATAGGAAAGCATTGCGAATGCTTTCCTATGGACTGATTGAATGGCCGATGACGACGAGAAGGAGGAGGAGGGTCCCCCGCCCGGCGGGAGGGGGGCCCTAGTGCCAGGAAAATTAGTATGTTTTCCTGGCACTATAGTGGTCCTTTAACAGCTTCTTTTTTTCTTTAAATCTAGTGGACCTGGTTTGTGGACCCCCAGTCATTTTAATTTACATTGACTGGTTGAAGCCAGTCTTTAATATATATATGTTGTGTACTTGCAGACACCAGATTTCCCACTCACTCAGCTCTCACAGTTTGAGGCACTTTTACTGCTTGCCACCCAGCTTCCTTCGGGACCAGGCACTCCACATGCCACACACTCCGTTCCCCTTCCTGAACCCCTGTGTAGTGCCAACACCAGGGGTCCTCCTCTCTCTCTAGTGCGTCCAGCCGGGCATTAGTTCCCTGCTGCCTACCCACGCTAGGATTGCTCGGCCTGCATCATCCGCAACAAAGAGAATAACATTCTCTCCAAGTACAACATACTTTGGGATTAAATTGGGATGCCTTTTTTATACTTAGTGTATTAGGGTAGGAAGACTTAGCTTGTAAATTTAAATCTAGATTCATCCAAACGAGAATTCTTCATTTAATCACTTCTTTTGGAACAAAGATTTTAAATCCTATTAAGATTGTCACTTGTGTTAGCTCATTATTATAACACTCTATATAATCTTAAAGGGGCTCTGTTATCCCCCTGAAAACGGAGTATTCCGTGAAGATAGAATCAGTGACCGCTGCAGGGAATTGGCTGTGTCTATGGAGGATCCCAGTGTCTTGGTGTTAGACCACGCTGGACCAAGATAGCAATGGCCGCGAGGGACAGGTTCAGGTAAGTAAACTCACCTTTACCTGTCCTGCTCAGCCACCGAACACCCAGCGGTGATGTCATTGTCGAGGTATTTGCATATTCAGCAAAGTCTCCAAACGGTGACAGTGCTGATTTAAAGATGATCCAGAGCAATTCCAACCCTTTTTAACACATTCTTAAATAACATTTTACTCCTCACAATATCTCCAGAAGAGGTAAATTCACTTACATTACCAATATCCAAGGAATTTCGGATCTCCTGGGAGTTAGAAGCACCATCTAGGAGACCTCCTTTGTTAGCACAATGTATTGTGTGAGAGGAAAGGTGGTGTAATTGTGGACGGAAGGTATACAAGACCGAGTTTGGAGAATTTTACCTCTACCATGGTATGCAAGACAGTTGATGTGCGACTGGTAAAGATAAGGAGTAAAGACGCTGAGGAGAGTCACTTCACATTTAAGAGTACTCTATTTATTTATTTTTTTGTTTTGACCTGTTTTGTTTGGAAAAGTTTCACATTTTGAACAATAAAACCTGCTGAAAAATTTGCAGTGTATATATTTGATCTCTTACATAGTCCAGGAGATTCACTGATCACTAGGGGTTTGATCCCTCCAGGGCAATCAATGTGAGCGTGTCACAAAATCCACTCAGATATAGTGAGTGTTATACCTAAAGCCTCTCTTCTACTGCATGTACATCTCCCAGATTTTATGGGTTTGTTTTATTTAAATGAGCAGAGCAGGAAAATATCGAAGTAGTTTAAGTTTTTTTTTTTGCACACCAATTGTTTGCTTGATAATGGTACAATGAGCTGTAATAATGCACAGAGCTTTAATAATACAATAATCTGTAGTACTAATGTTGCTTAGAGTGCATGTTTCAAAGATTTAGTGGGATGGGGTGGGAATGATAATCTGTTGATTTTACCACTTTTCTAAATTTTCTGGTTTCAGATGTTGGATCTGATGGAGGCTCACGCCTCGTTCCTCGAGCACAGTCAAAAAGCAATGAAGGAACTGGAGCGCTACCGCAAGGATCTCGCTACGCAAGTAACTACATGGTCTAGAACCACATGGAGCTAGTATGTTGGGATACAGCTCTATATAGATACACGGTGGTGGGAGCTGCTGGACACATGGCATGGATCCAGTGTGGTTTGATGGACATGGCATGATATCAGATGTTATTAGACTTTGGTGGCTGTGATAAGCAGATGGGGAATAATGGGAACAGAACAGTGACGGATTTATGGAAATAATGGGTACACTGCCAAGATGAGAGGATGGGGCTCTCAGGCAAAGGCTTTAACACATCCTCAGTATCAGGGACCAGTGCAGCCAGCCAACAGGTCCAAAACTCTGTTACTGGGATCCCTGAATAAACCACACAGGACATACAGTTCCCAATGAAACCAACAATACTTTATTTTTCACCCTGGACTAGCCTCTATCCACACTACATTTAACTTATGGCGACACACTCATTCCACTGCATATAACAAAATCATATTGTAAAGCGCTACGGAATCTGTTGGCGCTATATAAATGGCAATAATAATAATAATATGGGGAAACATACAGGAACTCATAACATAATAACATATCTATAAAAGGGTGGGGGAAGACAATGACTAACACGAAAAATATCCATAGCCTGCAGAAACCAGAATATGCAAACCTACCTATGCAAATTACCAAGTCTTGCTACTCAGAGCACAAAACAGTTGCAGCCAACAGGTGGAGCTGCACATGAACGGTTGCAAAATCTTCACAACCAACATATGGCACTGTACAGGCTTGCAAGATTAACAACAGGTGGCGCTGCACAGGCTCCACAGCCAAAACGATCTACTTGTTAGAATATTAGCAGAACTGGAGAGCATGCAAAACATTTAACAAGTAACAATACATCAGCGATTCTACCTGGTCCCATATATGTTGCTCAGGATTGGGGAGATACTTGCCCAAGTGTTGGCACCACACATTGAGGGCTTCTCTACAAAGGGCCTGTCGAATATTGTTCCCCCACACTGTAGGTGTTATTCTCTGAGGCAGGCCAGTCCCGCTTGACTTACATCTGCCTCTGGTATTCGGACACCCAGTTATCAACTTTACAAGCTCGCAAGACTGCTAGCCATTGGTACCTCTGTCTGTTTTCTCTCCAGAGCCATACATCAAGTAAAGCCATAAGGTATGGGCTGAAGAAGAATAGTCTCTCCTGCACTTGCCTCTTGAACTTCTCAGCAGATGAAGCTGCTGCACAAGTGCTGGCTTGACCACCCTATACGAGTTTTGGCCACTGTTTACAGGTTACCTTTTGCGTTTTTTGCCTGTTGTCGGGATAACGGCCAATGTCACCGATGAGATCCCAGTGGTGGTTTGGAGCAGCTTCGTAAAGGAGGAAACAGGTTACACTGCTGCCACCAACTGTACCGGGTCTCAGAATCCTGGTTGGATATACCAACTACTGACAGCTAAACCTCTTGCTGGTTCCTCGGTCAATATCAGAAATCGGCCTCTGAAGTTGATATATGTGCCCCCAAGAAGCAGAGACCGAATGCTTGAGGGTCAAACAGGAACTCTGTTTATTAGGGAACATTCTCCCTCCAGACAAACCGGACACAAAAGTTCTTCCCAGGACACATTGTAGATCGCAGTGTCATCCAGGTACACACAGGCGAATTCCACCATGCGCTGAAAGGTGGCTGAGGCATTCTTCACCCCGAATGGCATGACTCTAAATTGGTAGAAGCCAAATGGGGTGACTAAGGCATAGCTTCCTCGGCCAGGGGTATCTGCCAATAGCCTTTGCATAGGTCTATGGCAGTCAGACAACATCTCCTGGCTATGCGATTTAACAGTTCATCTATTCTGGGCATCGGATACGCATATTTAACAGTCCGGTCGTTTAGTCGCCGGTAGTCCACACAGAACCAGGTGGTCCCATCTTTGTTAGGTACAAGGACTACAGGGGAGGCCCACGGACGGTCAGAGGGTTTGATGACTCCTAGCTGTAACATTTCCTGTATTCCCTGCTGCATTCCCTCTCGGACTGCTTCAGGGATACGTTAGGGAGGTTGTCTAAGTGGGGCTTTCCTGGGAGACTCTACTTTGTGGGTAGCTAGAGTGGTGTACCCTGGCTCTTGATAGGTCTGCTGCTTATTTTCTAATAACTGATGAGCCTGGCCCCTTTCTGCCTCTGTTAACCTATCTCCTAGCTTCACCCGACTGATCAGTTTGCGCATCACTTTCTAGTAGATTGGGGAGGTGGAGACTGTCTGGGTCGTCTGTAACTGGGGCACATATAGCAGCTATGTCCTCCTGCCTCTCTTGGTATTCTTTAAGCATGTTTATATGAAAGGATCATCGTATCCTCTCATCGGCTCAGATGGCGACTACACAGGTGGTGTCACAGAGCTGTTCCACCACCTTGTAGGGGCCCTGCCATGCTGCCTGAAGTTTGTCTTCCTGGTAGGCTTTAGTACCAGGACTTTCTGTCCCACCTGGAACATACGCTGTCGCGCACCTAGATCGTACCAAACCTTCTGTCGTCCCTGGGCGCCTGGAGATTGTCCTTTACCAGCCTAGCCAACTGCTCCATGCGGTCTGAATTTTAGGACATTTGGTATGATGGGGGTCCCTTTGTGTTCCATTTCCCCTTCCCAGTGTTCCCTAATGAGTTTAAGAGGTCCTCACACCTGTCTCCCATAGAGTAACTCGAAAGGGGAAAAACCAGTAGATTCCTGCAGCACCTCTCTGTAAGCAAACAAGAGACGAGGCAGGAACTCCTCCCAGTTTCTGCAAGCGTCAATAAAGGTCCTCAGCACCTGTTTGAGGGTCCTGTTGAATCACTCACAAAGACAGTCTGGGGGTGATAAGGCAAACAATGTATAGGTTTAATACCACAGACTTTACACAGCTGTTAGGTTAGGTGTGCAGTGAACTGGGTTCCCTGATCTGAAATTATCTCATTGGGAAACCCCACTCTAGTGAATATCCGAACCATAGCCTCAGCAACGGTCTCTGCATGGATATTTGAGAGAACTATCGCTTCAGAGTAGCGTAGTCCACCACGGTAAGGATGTGCTTCTTACCGGATGGACTGGGCCTAGCCAGGGGTCCCACTAGGTCGACTGCTATCCTGCTAAAAGTTTCCTCAATAATGTGCATAGATAAGTCGTGCTTTAGGGTGGTCACACCCTTTCCCTGACACGTGTTGCAGGTTTTGCAATACTGTTGCACAGCCTTAGAGACTCCTGGGCAAAAGAAGTTCTGGGCCACCCTATGAGATGTGCGGCGTACTCACAAATGCCCAGATTAAGGGTATGTTGTGCCCAATCCTGAGAAGCTCCTGGGAACTACAAGTTGGCACTTATGGGATGGGGCTACCCCTTCACTGTAGACCTCAGTTAATCTTGCTCCCATGTAAACCTCTCGCCCTCTAATCCCCTTGTTCACCATCTGCCTTGACTCGGTACTTATGTAAGGTGGGGTCCTCCTGGGATTCCCTCCCAAACTCCTCTGGGGTATACCAGGCTAACATGGCTGAGTCTAGGGTCAAAGTCTGGGTTTTGTCCCTTACCTGGGTCTCTCTGGCATGTGAGTCTGCTTCCGCAGTCCTCGCTTGCAGGCGAGTGGTGACAGGATGGGCTTCAGCAGGTTTGTTGGTGATGTAAGCAAAAGTTAGGGGACCCAAGTCATTCCTCAATAGGACCTCAGCTGGTAAGTCCTTCATAACCCTCATGTTCACAGGGCCGGATCCAGCTCCCCAATCCAGATGAACTCGGGCAGTGGGTAGGCGACAGTTTGTCCGATGTGTCCCTGGTGGCGCTAGACCAAAGTCAGGGTAGGTCTAGTGTCTCTTAATCTATGGGCTGATTGCCCATCTACCAGCAAGATTTGCCGGTGGTGTTACCGGTTGTCCCGGGTGGCTGCTTGTATCGGATCAGCCTCATGCAGAATTCCCCAATATTCCTCTGGGTTAATTTCAGTTTCCAAGCAATGGGCGGCCGGACCTGGGGTGCGGGTGGTGCAGTGTTGGGGCAGCTCCACGTAGGTCTGGGGGGCTCCAGGGAACAATCACTCCGAACATGTCCTAATTGCTTGCAACAAGAGTGGGGCGGGTTGCTGTCTAGGTGGGCCCCGGTAGGGTGTAGGGCCAAGGGGCACAGGAGCCCAGAATTCGGGACGAGGGAGAAGTGGTCTTACCGGGGCATGCTCGGCTTTCCTGGAGTCGGTACATTCGTCGGCCAGATGAGCTGCTTTAGGCAAGGTGAGGGGTCTCGGATCCATTCCTGTCTCTCTGGCTGCAGGGTATTGTAAAAATGTTCCAGTAGAAATAGTTGCATTACGTCCTCTCCTGAGCTGGCTTGACAGCCGATAATCCAGTGAGATGCTGTTCTGTGAAGGCGTCAGGCCCACTCGGTGTAAGAATCCACACTTTGCTTTCTGGATTCCTGGAACCGTCTCCGGTATGCCTCAGGGGTTATTGCATACTGAGTAAGCAAGGCTTCTTTGACTGCAGGGTAAAGGTGTATGTAACGGATCACCTGGCACCCTGACTGGGTACCTCCATTGAAGGATGCTCCTAGCGCTTCCTGAGGACTCCAAGCACTGCAGCAGACACCACAACCACCGAACTGGAGAAGCATACAAATGCTCTCAAGCATATGAATGCTGTAAGCAGCTGAACAGGAAAAGCATACAATCAGCTTACACTCCTGGCAATCAGCATACAATCCAATTCCCCCAATAACGAGACGACACTTCGTTTTGAGGTCAAGCAGAACTGACTGTACTGGCACATACAGCCTCTTTTATTCACAATCCACAAACATAGTACTGCCCACAGTGTTTTGAAATACAACCAATCAACCCGTACAATACACACAGACACTCCCACACAAAATCCTCCCCTCTGCTTGTGATATGATTACTGAACACAATGGTTCATCTAATTATCACAGGCAGAGAAATACAGTATTATAAAACATATCACAGGGACCCCAAAACATGCAATAACCCCATAAAAAGTATATATATATATCCATCCTCGGAACCGGGGGATCTGGGTGAACCACATATCCAAAATTCACCCAGATCCGTTCAGTAGTTTGGAAGATACAGTTTAATGCAGATTCTGCAGAACATATACAGGCTATATGAAAAACAATTACTGTATAAATGTGTCCCCTGTTGTATAGTTTAAAACTACTGAACGATGTTTTTGTGCACCAAATACTGGCGAGATGGCACCGTGTAGAAAAGTCCAAACAGTGTCTGTGAGTTAAAATGGCCGCCATCCATTGTTCTCACATAGAAACATAGAAACATAGAATGTGACGGCAGATAAGAACCATTCGGCCCATCTAGTTTGCCCAATTTTCTAAATAATTTAATTAGTCCCTGGCCTTATTTTATAGTTAGGTTAGCCTTATGCCTATCCCACGCATGCTTAAACTCCTTTACTGTGTTAACCTCTACCACTTCAGCTGGAAGGCTATTCCATGCATCCACTACCCTCTCAGTAAAGTAATACTTCCTGATATTATTTTTAAACCTTTGTCCCTCTAATTTAAGACTATGTCCTCTTGTTGTGGTAGTTTTTCTTCTTTTAAATATAGTCTCCTCCTTTACTGTGTTGATTCCCTTTATATATTTAAATGTTTCTATCATATCCCCCCTGTCTCGTCTTTCCTCCAAGCTATACATGTTAAGATCCTTTAACCTTTCCTGGTAAGTTTTATCCCGCAATCCATGAACCAGTTTAGTAGCCCTTTTCTGAACCCTCTCTAAGGTATCAATATCCTTCTGAAGATACGGTCTCCAGTACTGTGTACAATACTCCAAGTGAGGTCTCACCAGTGTTCTGTACAATGGCATGAGCACTTCCCTCTTTCTACTGCTAATACCTCTCCCTATACAACCAAGCATTCTGCTAGCATTCCTGCTGCTCTATTACATTGTCTGCCTACCTTTAAGTCATCAGAAATAATCACCCCTAAATCCCTTTCCTCATATGTTGAGGTTAGAACTCTATCAAATATTCTGTACTCTGCCCTTGGGTTTTTACGTCCAAGATGCATTATCTTGCACTTATCCACATTAAATGTCAGTCGCCACAATTCTGACCATTTTTCTAGTTTACCTAAATCATTTGTCATTTGGCTTATCCCTCCTGGAACATCAACCCTGTTACATATCTTAGTATCATCAGCAAAAAGACATACCTTACCATCAAGACCTTCTGCAATATCACTAATAAAAATATTAAAGAGAATGGGTCCAAGTACAGATCCCTGAGGTACCCCACTGGTGACAAGTCCAAGCTTCGAATATATTCCATTAACTACAACCCTCTGTTGCCTGTCACTCAGCCACTGCTTTACCCATTCAACAATATTGGAATCCATCTAAAAGATTGCAGTTTATTGATAAGCCTTCTATGTGCAACAGTGTCAAAAGCCTTACTGAAATCTAGGTAAGCAATGTCTACTGCACCACCCTGATCTATATTTTAGTTACCCAATCAAAAAAAAAATCAATAAGATTAGTTTGGCATGATCTCCCTGAAGTAAACCCATGTTGTCTCTGATCTTGAAATCCATGTGTTTTTAGATGTTCAACAATCCTATCCTTAACATGGTTTCCATCACTTTCCCCACTACTGAAGTAAGGCTTACTGGCCTATAGTTGCCCGACTCCTCCCTATTACCTTTCTTGTAAATGGGCACAACATTCGCTAACTTCCAATCTTCTGGGACTACTCCTGTTAACAATGATTGGTTAAATAAATCTGTTAATGGTTTTGCTAGTACACCACTAAGCTCTTTAATAACTTTGGGTGTATTCCATCAGGTCCCATTGACTTATTTGTCTTTACTTTTGACAGTTGAAATAGAACCTCTTCCTCTGTAAACTCACGTGTAATAAATGACTCATTTATCCTTTTTCTCAACTGAGGTCCCTTTCCTTCATTTTCATCTGTAAATACAGAACAAAAATATTCATTGAGGCAGTCAGCTAGACCTTTATCCTCTTCTACATACCTTCCTTCTTTTGTTTTTAATCTAACTAATCCTTGTTTTACTTTTCTTTTCTCATTTATGTATCTAAAAAATGTTTTATCCCCCTTTTTTACTGACTGTGCTATTTTCTCTTCTGTGTGTGATTTGGAAGCTCTTATAACTTGCTTAGCCTCTTTCTGCCTAATCTTATAGATCATTTTGTCTTCCTCACTCTGGGTTTTTTTATAATTCCTAACTGCTAACTTTTTGTTTTTAACTATTTTGGCCACATCTGCGGAGTACCACAGTGGTTTCTTGAATTTTTTGCTTTTACTGACAAGCCTAATGCAATTTTCTGTTGCCTTCAATAGTGCAACTTTTAAATAATCCCATTTCTCTTGGACTCCATTTAAATTGCTCCAGTCTAATTTTAGAAAAGTCTGTTTTTCTAAAGTCTAAAACTTTTGTTTGTGTGGTGTGACTCAGTCACTGTTCTTATATTAAACCACACTGACTGATGATCACTGGATCCTAAACTTTCACCTACAGTAATATCTGATACCAAATCTCCATTTGTTAACACTAAATCTAGTATGGCCTCTTTACGAGTTGGCTCCTCAACAACTTGTTTTAGAGACAATCTCAGTAGGGAGTTTAGAATATGTGTGCTACTGGCACAAGTAGCTAATTTTGTTTTCCAATTTACATCAGGAAGGTCACCCATGATGATAACTTCCCCCTTCATTGTCATTTTAGCTATTTCCTCAACTAGTAGATTATCTAACTCTTCAATTTGTCCTGGGGGCCTATAAATCTCACCATGTGCTTTATCCACAACCAGGATAGCACCTTTCTACTACAGTTAGGACATGCTAAATTAATTTCCTCTTTGAGTAAAATGATACTAACTCACTGTGTTCCTTTCGCAATGTAGGTTGCACATTCAGTGTTAGAAGCTGCCAGGGAGCAGAGAGACTTGGAACAAAAACTAAACAACATAAAAGACAAGGTGGGCACAAACTGACACTTTTATCCCAGCCTTGCTTCCTGCAATATAGGCACAAACTTGCACTTTTTTTATTATTATTATACTAGCGATTCATAAAATTCACAAAGCATGACAGTAAACCACGTACTACCCAAAATCTTGTAAGATATATACTGGCCATCATGAGTCTTTAGTTTGTGGTTTGCTTGTTTAAATAATAATAATAATAATAATAAATATATAAAACAATAAGATAAAAAAATGGGGAGGTTTCTGAGAGTAAAAATATGCAGCACAACTGATTTGTGGTTGCAAACGTAAATTATGTAGAAATTTGATAAAACCGCTTGTCAAGAGCAGCGACAATATGGAGTTCAATGAGAGGAGGCTGTAGTGAGTCAACAGAATTTGCCATCTTGGACAACTGATAAGATAAGTAGATACATAATAAGGTCTCTGCCAGGTACTGATATGGTAAGATAAGATAAATAATAAGGTCTCTGCCTGATACTGATACGGTAAGATAAGATAAATAATAAGGTCTCTGCGAGATACTGATACGGTAAGATAAGATAAATAATAAGGTCTCTGCCTGATACTGATACGGTAAGATAAGATAAATAATAAGATCTCTGCCAGATACTGATACGGTAAGATAAGATAAATAATAAGGTCTCTGCCAGATACTGATACGGTAAGATAAGTAGATACATAATAAGGTCTCTGCAAGGTACTGATACGGTAAGATAAGTAGATACATAATAAGGTCTCTGCCAGATACTGATACAGTAAGATAAGATAAATAATAAGGTCTCTGCCAGATACTGATACGGTAAGATAAGATAAATAATAAGGTCTCTGCCAGATACTGATACGGTAAGATAAGTAGATAAATAATAAGGTCTCTGCCAGGTACTGATACAGTAAGATAAGATAAATAATAAGATCTCTGCCAGATACTGATACGGTAAGATAAGTAGATACATAATAAGGTCTTTGCCAGGTACTGATACGGTAAGATAAGATAAATAATAAGGTCTCTGCCAGGTACTGATACGGTAAGATAAGTAGATAAATAATAAGGTCTCTGCCAGATACTGATACAGTAAGATAAGATAAATAATATGGTCTCTGCCAGATACTGATACGGTAAGATAAGATAAATAATAAGGTCTCTGCCAGGTACTGATACGGTAAGATAAGTAGATAAATAATAAGGTCTCTGCCAGATACTGATACAGTAAGATAAGATAAATAATATGGTCTCTGCCAGATACTGATACGGTAAGATAAGATAAATAATAAGGTATCTGCCAGATACTGATACGGTAAGATAAGTAGATACATAATAAGGTCTCTGCCAGATACTGATACAGTAAGATAAGATAAATAATATGGTCTCTGCCAGATACTGATATGGTAAGATAAGATAAATAATAAGGTCTCTGCCAGATACTGATACGGTAAGATAAGATAAATAATAAGGTCTCTGCCTGATACTGATATGGTAAGATAAGATAAATAATAAGGTCTCTGCCTGATAATGATACGGTAAGATAAGTAGATAAATAATAAGGTCTCTGCCAGATACTGATACGGTAAGATAAGTAGATAAATAATAAGGTCTCTGCCAGATACTGATACAGTAAGATAAGATAAATAATATGGTCTCTGCCAGATACTGATACGGTAAGATAAGATAAATAATAAGGTCTCTGCCTGATACTGATACGGTAAGATAAGATAAATAATAAGGTATCTGCCAGATACTGATACGGTAAGTTAAGTAGATACATAATAAGGTCTCTGCCAGATACTGATACAGTAAGATAAGATAAATAATACGGTCTCTGCCAGATACTGATACAGTAAGATAAGATAAATAATAAGGTCTCTGCCTGATACTGATACGGTAAGATAAGATAAATAATAAGGTCTCTGCCAGATACTGATACGGTAAGATAAGATAAATAATAAGGTCTCTGCCTGATACTGATACGGTAAGATAAGTAGATACATAATAAGGTCTCTGCCTGATACTGATAAGGTAAGATAAGATAAATAATAAGGTCTCTGCCAGATACTGATACAGTAAGATAAGATAAATAATAAGGTCTCTGCCTGATACTGATACGGTAAGATAAGTAGATACATAATAAGGTCTCTGCCAGATACTGATACGGTAAGATAAGATAAATAATAAGGTCTCTGCCAGATACTGATACAGTAAGATAAGTAGATACATAATAAGGTCTCTGCCAGATACTGATAAGGTAAGATAAGATAAATAATAAGGTCTCTGCCAGATACTGATACAGTAAGATAAGTAGATACATAATAAGGTCTCTGCCAGATACTGATACGGTAAGATAAGATAAATAATAAGGTCTCTGCCTGATACTGATACGGTAAGATAAGATAAATAATAAGGTATCTGCCAGATACTGATACGGTAAGATAAGTAGATACATATAAGGTCTCTGCAGATACTGATACGGTAAAGATAAGATAAATAATATGGTCTCTGCAGATACTGATACAGTAAGATAAGATAAATAATAAGATTCTGCCTGTACTGATACGGTAAGATAAGATAAATAATAAGGTCTCTGCCCGAGATACTGATACGGTAAGATAAGATAAATAATAAGGTCTCTGCCTGATACTGATACGGTAAGATAAGATAAATAATAAGGTCTCTGCCTGATACTGATACGGTAAGATAAGTAGATACATAATAAGGTCTCTGCCTGATACTGATACGGTAAGATAAGATAAATAATAAGGTCTCTGCCAGATACTGATACGGTAAGATAAGTAGATACATAATAAGGTCTCTGCCAGATACTGATAAGGTAAGATAAGATAAATAATAAGGTCTCTGCCAGATACTGATACAGTAAGATAAGATAAATAATAAGGTCTCTGCCTGATACTGATACGGTAAGATAAGTAGATACATAATAAGGTCTCTGCCAGATACTGATACGGTAAGATAAGATAAATAATAAGGTCTCTGCCAGATACTGATACAGTAAGATAAGTAGATACATAATAAGGTCTCTGCCAGATACTGATGAGGTAAGATAAGATAAATAATAAGGTCTCTGCCAGATACTGATACAGTAAGATAAGATAAATAATAAGGTATCTGCCTGATACTGATACGGTAAGATAAGTAGATACATAATAAGGTCTCTGTCAGATACTGATACGGTAAGATAAGATAAATAATAAGGTCTCTGCCAGATACTGATACAGTAAGATAAGTAGATACATAATAAGGTCTCTGCCAGATACTGATACAGTAAGATAAGTAGATACATAATAAGGTCTCTGCCAGATACTGATACAGTAAGATAAGTAGATAAATAATAAGGTCTCTGCCTGATACTGATACGGTAAGATAAGTAGATACATAATAAGGTCTTTGCCAGATACTGATACGATAAGATAAGATAAATAATATGGTCTCTGCCTGATACTGATACGGTAAGATAAGTAGATACATAATAAGGTCTCTGCCAGATACTGATACGGTAAGATAAGATAAATAATATGGTCTCTGCCTGATACTGATACGGTAAGATAAGTCGATACATAATAAGGTCTCTGCCAGATACTGATACGGTAAGATAAGTAGATAAATAATATGGTCTCTGCCAGGTACTGATACGGTAAGATAAGTAGATCAATAATATGGTCTCTGCCAGATACTGATACGGTAAGATAAGATAAATAATAAGGTCTCTGCCAGGTACTGATACGGTAAGATAAGATAAATAATAAGATCTCTGCCAGATACTGATACGGTAAGATAAGATAAATAATAAGGTCTCTGCCTGATACTGATACGGTAAGATAAGTAGATACATAATAAGGTCTCTGCCTGATACTGATACGGTAAGATAAGATAAATAATAAGATCTCTGCCAGATACTGATACGGTAAGATAAGTAGATAAATAATAAGGTCTCTGCCTGATACTGATACGGTAAGATAAGATAAATAATAAGGTCTCTGCCAGATACTGATCCGGTAAGATAAGTAGATACATAATAAGGTCTCTGCCAGGTACTGATACGGTAAGATAAGTAGATACATAATAAGGTCTCTGCCAGATACTGATACGGTAAGATAAGATAGATAATAAGGTCTCTGCCAGATACTGATACGGTAAAATAAGATAAATAATAAGGTCTCTGCCAGATACTGATACGGTAAGATAAGTAGATACATAATAAGGTCTTTGCCAGGTACTGATACGGTAAGATAAGATAAATAATAAGGTCTCTGCCAGATACTGATACGGTAAGATAAGATAAATAATAAGGTCTCTGCCAGATACTGATACGGTAAGATAAGTAGATAAATAATAACGTCTCTGCCAGATACTGATACAGTAAGATAAGATAAATAATAAGGTCTCTGCCTGATACTGATACGGTAAGATAAGTAGATACATAATAAGGTCTCTGCCTGATACTGATACGGTAAGATAAGATAAATAATAAGGTCTCTGCCAGATACTGATACGGTAAGATAAGATAAATAATAAGGTCTCTGCCAGGTACTGATACGGTAAGATAAGTAGATACATAATAAGGTCTCTGCCAGATACTGATACGGTAAGATAAGTAGATAAGGTCTCTGCCAGATACTGATACGGTAAGATAAGTAGATAAATAATAAGGTCTCTGCCTGATACTGATACGGTAAGATAAGTAGATACATAATAAGGTCTTTGCCAGATACTGATACGATAAGATAAGATAAATAATATGGTCTCTGCCTGATACTGATACGGTAAGATAAGTCGATACATAATAAGGTCTCTGCCAGATACTGATACGGTAAGATAAGATAAATAATATGGTCTCTGCCAGATACTGATACGGTAAGATAGTCGATACATAATAAGGTCTCTACCAGATACTGATATGGTAAGATAAGATAAATAATAAGGTCTCTGCCAGATACTGATACGGTAAGATAAGATAAATAATAAGGTCTCTGCCTGATACTGATACGGTAAGATAAGATAAATAATAAGGTATCTGCCAGATACTGATACGGTAAGATAAGTAGATACATAATAAGGTCTCTGCCAGATACTGATACAGTAAGATAAGATAAATAATATGGTCTCTGCCAGATACTGATATGGTAAGATAAGATAAATAATAAGGTCTCTGCCAGATACTGATACGGTAAGATAAGATAAATAATAAGGTCTCTGCCTGATACTGATATGGTAAGATAAGATAAATAATAAGGTCTCTGCCTGATAATGATACGGTAAGATAAGTAGATAAATAATAAGGTCTCTGCCAGATACTGATACGGTAAGATAAGTAGATAAATAATAAGGTCTCTGCCAGATACTGATACAGTAAGATAAGATAAATAATATGGTCTCTGCCAGATACTGATACGGTAAGATAAGATAAATAATAAGGTCTCTGCCTGATACTGATACGGTAAGATAAGATAAATAATAAGGTATCTGCCAGATACTGATACGGTAAGTTAAGTAGATACATAATAAGGTCTCTGCCAGATACTGATACAGTAAGATAAGATAAATAATACGGTCTCTGCCAGATACTGATACAGTAAGATAAGATAAATAATAAGGTCTCTGCCTGATACTGATACGGTAAGATAAGATAAATAATAAGGTCTCTGCCAGATACTGATACGGTAAGATAAGATAAATAATAAGGTCTCTGCCTGATACTGATACGGTAAGATAAGATAAATAATAAGGTCTCTGCCTGATACTGATACGGTAAGATAAGATAAATAATAAGGTCTCTGCCAGATACTGATACAGTAAGATAAGATAAATAATAAGGTCTCTGCCTGATACTGATACGGTAAGATAAGATAAATAATAAGGTCTCTGCCAGATACTGATACAGTAAGATAAGTAGATAAATAATAAGGTCTCTGCCTGATACTGATACGGTAAGATAAGATAAATAATAAGGTCTCTGCCAGATACTGATACGGTAAGATAAGATAAATAATAAGGTCTCTGCCAGATACTGATAAGGTAAGATAAGTAGATAAATAATAAGGTCTCTGCCAGATACTGATACGGTAAGATAAGATAAATAATAAGGTCTCTGCCAGGTACTGATACGGTAAGATAAGTAGATAAATAATAAGGTCTCTGCCAGATACTGATACGGTAAGATAAGTAGATACATAATAAGGTCTCTGCCAGGTACTGATACGGTAAGATAAGATAAATAATAAGGTCTCTGCCAGATACTGATACGGTAAGATAAGATAAATAATATGGTCTCTGCCTGATACTGATACGGTAAGATAAGTAGATACATAATAAGGTCTCTGCCAGGTACTGATACGGTAAGATAAGATAAATAATAAGGTCTCTGCCAGGTACTGATACGGTAAGATAAGTAGATACATAATAAGGTCTCTGCCAGGTACTGATACGGTAAGATAAGTAGATACATAATAAGGTTGTAACCGCTGGCGGTTCCCTTATTTACCACTATAATGTCTTAAAGCATAGAACTTAGTAGGGCTAACCATACAGATATCTTAGCCATAATTTTATATAGTTAGTAAGAGATCCTCTATTTACCATATATAAATAATTGAGAATACAATATAAAATAAGGATTGTCTTGGAAGCAAGATTGTCTTTTGGATATTTATTATATAAAAATATAAAATCCATTATAGCAGAGTTTATAAGATTTAAATTACATGCTTGAAAATATCATTAATCGGTTAACATACCCTTCTGAACATGTCATCATGTCAGCCTCTCTGTCATTTTAAGATGGAGCAGCGTCTGTCTCCAAGTCTCTCCTCTGTGTCTTAACATTTAAAAGTACACCTATTTATACCTTAGGTGTCTCCATTTAGGTTACTGTAGTTCAAATATGAAAAAGTAACACTTCTTTTACTTTATTCAATTTAGGTCCTCCCTTAATTTGGCAAACATACAAGGCCATAACTAAAGGGTGTATACGTCATGGAAATTTTCCTGACTTAGTTCAAGATGGCATCTTAAAGTCTGAATAGGTTATCTGTTGTTTATACTAAGTCGTAAGTGCGCAGTCGTGGGAGATTCCCGGATTTGGGGAAGTTCCATTAACTTGGGGTTACCACAGTATATTGTGTACTGCAAGAGTCGTAGCATAGCCTTGAAGCTTGTTTATGCATTATTGTATTTCGTCTGGGACAAAATGGCGCATACATATTATGCACTGAGGTTATTGCTTAAAGAAACAGTTATGAAAAACAATATGTTCCATTTCTAACACCTTGTCAGTTTGCAATATCTCTTAAAGACAAAGTACACAGTTTAAGAAATACAACATTTCACTCTAAAACTTGTAATATTTGCATTTGCCCGTAACACCCTCTCCATTAAACTGTGGGCATTGTAGCGCATTTCTTCCTTAAATTAGTAAACCAAAGTTCTCCAACTGTCTTTAGGTTTTTTATGCTCCCAGCATCTTAGATAATTGTTGTAACAGTAAAATATCCGTAGTGTGATCTTTGCATGTAAAGGTGGTTGATTAAAATGAGCAAAGCTTTTGTCTGGGAAAGAATTGAAAAGAACACCAAGTTCCAGAGTAAGATATTCTTGGATAGATCCGGATACGAATTGTAATCCAAAGTTAAACGTAGTAATTGTATTTGTAATCCAAAGTCTTTAAATGCCTGTAGAAGTTTACATTCCTTAGATACATTGCTGGAGGTTGTGTTTGTAGAATACCCGGGTATTTGTTGTTGAGTATAGGTTGTAGAGTCCAGCTTTCCAAATATTTGGCTAGAATTGGTTGCAGATATTGAATCAGCATCATCTGTTATCACCGTGGTGATGGTGTTGGTATTTGTCTTTGTCTTTGTTTGTTTTTTATTTTGTTTTTTCCATGAAACATTTTTACACCGTTTATGATGTGTATAGATTGGATACTCTCCGATATTCCTTTACGGAATAAATTAATTGACATAATTTTCAAGACATTGTCTTAAGTGACATGGATCCCGTTATAGTAAATGTTATGTTGATACAGCAATCGAAGTGGATTCTCAGGAACACCTCTTTTTGCTGTATTGGAATCTTTGTAACATCTCAGTGATAGACATCTCACTGACATCAGCTGCTGTTGTGCTAAAAATGTTAACAGGTAAAATCTGTGGAAAAATCTTTACATTTGTTATAGTTTGTATAATAATGATAGATGAAATAGTAACATAGTTAATCTTTCTAGTGTTTTGTATTAAAGATAAACACCCCTGTATATGATTTAGAGATATAGGGATAATTTGAAGCAGCAAAGTATTTACCGTCTTTGTTCACAATGGTATGTAAAATTACATTCTCTTTAAATGTTAAAAATACTACTTTATTCAAAATGTCTCAATATATTTAGAATAGTTGCTAATTGGAAATATGACATTAATTATCTTTCTTTGTCCTGTTAGGGAGAAGACAACTTATTCCCTAAGATATAATTAGTAAATATAATAACTACAGTTATTAGTGGCTTAAAATACCAGAAACCCCCAAATATTGTCTTAGAAAACATTTTTTTTTTTTTTTTTTTACCAAGATCTGACAGCCATTGTGGAAAGTTACATTCGTGAGATTGGATGCTTAACAATGTGAATCTTAATTGTTTAAGTATATTTTTCAGTGGCTGTTGGATGTAGCTTAAGATGATTAGAATGTATTATTATTTCTAAAAGTGAGTTAAGAAAGCAATCCGATACAATATTGAAGGTATTTATATTTTAACTCTACCTTTGTATAGGTGGTTTATGTACCTTTAACCATTACAAACCAAATTACATTTTCTTTGTATTTGAAAAACTGATAAAATATTTGATTACATGTATTTTAATATATATACATAGAGTGGAATGGATGTTGAATTTATATCTTTGACATCTTTTCACCTGTTTGCAATAGGTGACCTAAATTATTAATTTCCAAAATAATCATGTATATCACCTGGACGGGTTAATCCATAATACTCTTTTACTTTCCATTGACTGGCCTTGGCTCTGGCAGACTGAATATTTTTATCATTATAAATAAACTTTATGATAGTTGAAGTAAAGTTTCTGCCTGTCTTAACTGTTTTTAACTGTTGAAGTATTTCACTTATATTAATTATACCACTCTGCAAACTTAAACGAATATCGAGTAGTTTCTGTTTTAATAAAAACATTTTAAATTTTCTTCTAAAGTTTAAACCTTATTCATTATTGCAGTTGTTATTGCAATCATATGATCTTTAACTATCATGATTCAATTATTTATCTGGGTAATTAGCTATTATGCTCTTATACGTATGTTTAATATATTTGTTTGTAGGCCAGACTGCAGCTGAATATGGCATTTTATCAATAATCTTCAATTGTGTTTCAGATTTCACAAAGTCTATCCACCTTTGTAATTAACACATTATGTGTTTCTTATACCATTAATTATAGTATCTCTATTATATTACACATTGTCACTGACACATTTCTGATACAGGGAAAAAAATAGCATGATTGCTTTAGTAATTATAATTTTCGGTCCATGCACCACATTCCTGGAAATCCAGAATGTAGCAAGAATCCTTTGTCGTTTGATTCTATGGAGCCATTTAACATTTTGATGGGTATAGTTATACCAAAAGAGCAAGGAGTACGACGGTAGATCACATCTGCAACAGAACCATTACAGATTCCTTGTTATAGCAATGTCTCTGTGTTTATGTTTACAGGAGTTCCTTGCTTTGCAGGTATGTACATAATATGTAGAGTTTAAGAAAAGCTGCAAATCGTGCTTTAGTACAAGTGTCCCGTGATGTCAGGTTTCTGAAAGATTTTGCTGGTCTTTTTATATTCCATTCTCTTGGCAGGGCATCTGCTCTTAGTAGGCCGGTCTTGTTATTATTTATTAATTGCATCAAGGTTTCTTTCATTAATTGATGTGTTTCTTCCGAATTCAAATTCATATGCCACCAAATGTCATTGTAAAGTTCATTGTTACAGAATATTGTTCCAGGATGGTTTTTCACTCCAGTAGGAAATCTATATTCCTCTTCTTCTGATCCTTCCTATTAACCTCTTTTTCTGAGTTGTAGGCAACAATCTGTGTCTTGTACTGTGAGGTGCTTTGATAGTCAATCAGGTTTTGTCAGTACCATGTTCCATCTTGAAAAACAGCTGGGTGTTGACAGTTATCAGCCTTTATTTCTTTTTCCGGTCATCTTCTGTCTGGAAACCTAATAGCAATGTCCAGAATTAGCATAGCACTTCTTTTCAGCATAAGAAGGCTGTTTGCGGTAGTCACTCAATGATAAACTATATGGCAAAGTATTTTCTTAATCACCTTCATAAGTGCATCCAAAGTTTTTCACTAGCATCTGTCTCGTCTTTTTCTGTTTCCTGCATACTTTGCTATCATCGTTCAGTCCATTATTAGGATTTGTAATAGTCCAATCACATCTTTCTCGTGCATAATCGTTTTTTTGGAATGATCTCAATAGGTTCCTTGTGAAATACCAGTGTAGGTCACATTAGCAATCATTTCACTGTGAGCTGTGTCTCTTTTGAGATAGTTCTTGGAGGTAGTCCTCACGATCAAAGAACTTGTATAGTGTACAGTCCAATTCAGTTCAGTTGCTTCCTGCTTGTTAACATAATTCCAATGCAGTTTTAAAACGACAGCTAGGGTTGATGTTATGATAATGCTGCAGATTGTAAGGAGGAGACACCATAACCAATTTTCTAGCATCCTTTTGCTTCTATCTTTGCATTTCTTTCTTACTGTATAAGATAATTCAGGTTCAGTCTGTTTTCTCCAGAGTCTTTCTTATAATGATGTTGATGATTCATTTTTCATACATTCCATATTAACTGTGAATGTATCACGTCTGTCTGTTCATCCTTCTCCTTCACATTTGCAGATTCAGATCACGATTCAGTCTGTTACGTGGCTATGATTCTGGTGGCTTTTCTGTCGTCCTCTGTTTGTTTTATCTTGCCATCTTTAACAGCATCCACTGTGTCAGTCAGTGGTTCTGTGAACGTCCTGGAAGTATTTTAGCAGGTTGTAAAATATCAAATTCACTGTTCTCTGTTGGCTCTGATTGTTCTGTAGTAAAGGTTCTCGGAGTCACCCTCTCCAGGACAAGCTGGCCAACAGAAGGAAATAGGTGGTGGTGCAAGGCGAGGTGGGCTGGAAAAAAAAATCCCTAAATTTCTCTAATAGAACCAATGGTTCTAAGCTCTCCCTGGTGCAGAAATATGTTTGTCAGTGAAAAAACATGTAACATTTCATATGGTGTCTCACCATTTGTATCATCAGGTATGTTGTGAATGCTCATCTGTACCATAGGAATAAATAGATACCACTGTGTGGGGCAAGCAACTAGTAACTTGGTTAATAATCATTTAACCTCAGCATTCTCCCAGACCACAACCCCACTTCTTTGGGGGTGGTTGGGGCACTGAAATCCCAAAGTAACCCAAATGTGGTTGCCCAGTTTTAGGTTTCCTTTGCAGTAACTGCAGGACCACCATCCAAATGGATGGTCCTGGGATTATCAAATGCATACTAAGGAAGTGAGACTAGAAAACGTGGCATCAGAGGTTGCACTTCGCACAGGATATATCCAAGTAAACCAGGTACATGCATCAACACATACAAAAACATATTTATAACCATGAGATGTTGGCAAACTTCCAATATATAGTAATTCAAAAAGCATGTTAGATATTAATATTTCAATAGTACATCCGTAATGTGGCAATAAGCAAATGCTTATGATTACTAAACACATGAATTACAGTATTTCCCATATTGTGACCATCAATATTCCTTTTCAGGAGTCAGAAGTACATAACCTCTCTCTATAAGAGCTTGTCCTAGCCATGAAAAAGCTTTTGGGCAAGTCTATGTTTCCTCTATAGGAAGAACAACCAACATATTACCTTCAATGGTTATTATGTAATTAACCCCTGTAAACGATAGGAGTATTTATGCGGATACCAGGTGGATAAGGTCTGGATATCCTTGCAAGCATAAACTCTGCATCATGACTGAGAGATAGGGTATGCGATGTGATCCAGTGACCACAGAAAAGCATGGTAGACACATTGCATCAAAGTGCCTGTTAATGACCAACTACATGAGGAGAGGGACCATGCTTTGTTATAAGCATGTCCATACACGTATTACAATGCCAGGCTTTCAATTTGTTACCACAAAGCAAAATGCAGTTGTGGATATAAACTCACGACGTATCGTAAGAAAAACTGTTTGAACACCAGACTGAGATTCGAGATCAGTGAACAGTGGACCAAAATAGATAAATGAAATCTTATCAATTACTATACTTTCAATATACTTTATTTAAATTACTTTATTCTCTGTATTAACTATGAAATATTAAAGTTAAAACAATAACATTTAAAAGCCAACTTTTAGTGTGGATAGGAATTACAAGGCCGTTCATAATGTGAGATAAAGAACAGCTTTTTTTTTTTTTAAATCCGAATAGTCTGTGAACACAAAATGACCTTGCGCTGAAAACTCACTTGCAGGGGAAAAACAAAACCTCTTCTTTTTTCTTTTTCTTTAGTAAATTAATTAATTAATTAAACATAGTTAGAACCTCCCTCAAAGTCCCGATGACTTTGCAAGAAACATGTCGTCCTTAAATACTGGGTAAGTCTATTAAACAGTGACATAGCATTGTTATCCTGTATATCATGTTGTCACAGCTATAATGTGCAGTATTACAAACTATTTATAAGTGTTGTGCAAAGTGTTCATTAAAAGCCAGTGATCTAGCGAGCTATAGAACATTTATTTATTTATTCTTTAAAGCTCTGACCTCAATTGGCAAAGCAATATTGTAATGGTGTCCATTGCAATCTGCTGTTTTACTTTCAAAAATTCAGAATATGTTCAGAGATTTCTTGGGCAATAATAAATCCCCAAAAACAACAACTTTGCATTTATGCTAAACCTGCCTGTTGTAAACGTATTCTGTATATTTCTTGACATAAGTACTTGTACTTGAATCTGTTTAACAAAGCTATTTATATTGTGGTGTAAAATAAATATATTTTTATTTTTATTATTTATTTTTTTAACATTGCTTAAATTTTAAAGATACCTACATATTTAATTAAATATCCTTTATATGTCTCTAAGGCATAAAATGTCTGCAAATTAAGATTATATACAAAAATGCATGTTCTGGGTGTTCCGTGATTCCTTTTCTATCATTTATTTTTCTTTAAGTCTGGAATCTGATTCCTTTTGGGATGAGCACCCCTCTGAGCCCCCCAGTTTCAGAGGCTTCTTTGGAAGTGACCACTGAAAAGTATAGATTCTATAAAATAGATGTGAGGGGGCATTGGACAGTAATGTCACTTTAATTATACTTTTCATATAGCAGATATGTGATATCCAATGTGATTTAATATATCAGAGTATTATCACTTTAATAGACACAGCATTTTTTTTATGCATTATTATTTTTATTTTTTTCTTAAATTTTAATGTCTGTTTAGAATATTGCAGGCTTTGCGATATCACATTAATTTTGCATTAAATATATTCACAATGCTCTTACAACATATTATTAAAATTAGCCTCTTTCAGAATTGTAGAATATGTGGTGGAACTGAATCCTCATATATGAGATTTGAAACTGTATTTTTATTTCTACTCTTTGCCCTTATCTGTATACATAATTGCGGCAGCATATAGTTTTTAAAGAAGCAATTATTTCACCCTTCATGTGTGGTTGACTGTGGACTTTTTAAAACCTACTTTTTAATTTTTTATAAATCTGTTTCTGGCTTTGAGAGAGCAGGCTGCTGAATGCATGTAAATGCTCTTAATGCTTAGTCTCTATACATTTATTTATTTAATCGTATTTTATAAAAACCTAGTTTATGAAATTCACTGAGATTACATGTGTCTGATCTGATTACAGTCAGTAGTACAATATAATTGTTCTAATTTCTTTACTGCTAGTACGGTGGGAAAGTACCAATGATTTAAGTAAGCTTTCCCTTTTAAAATTGGTGGACTTTACTGCCATTGCAATAGACTAAAGACTGTACCTGAGTAAGCAAAGTCATTATGTGCAGGAATTGTGCACTTTAAATAGTAGAGGACTGGCTGCTTAACACCTCATTTAATATATTTTGGTCACATTTAAAGCTGTAAATGTATTTAAAATTTTATTTAAATAAGTCTTTAATAATTTCAGTTTAAAAGTTATTAGAGATCCTGTATAGTTACCATTTTATTTTGCCCTGATTTATCTTACATATATATTATTTTTAATCATTTTATCAATATTTATTTTCGCAGAGCATTTAGAGAAGCAAAGGGTGTATAACCACCTGTTGCCCTTTTTTATAGAAGGGTAGTATAATTTCAACTCTGTTTAGGAAAAAATATGAGCTAGTTATATATTATATAAAATATATGCTGCAGTGTACTGCATTGAATGTATTTAATAGCCATGTCTTTCTCTCTATGGCTGTATGTAATAATGTTGTTCATAATTTGGAATATAAAACAACGACTTCTCAATTCCTTGGAATGTTTACATGTCTCTATCTGCGCAACCTTGGCTGGAAATTCCAGACTCCAAAAATAGTTATGCTGTTATAATTCCTGATTTTCAATCAACAGCTAGCAAACTGACAATATGGAAAATATCACTGTCTTACAAACTTTTCTTATATAGTGGACATTCGAATCCAGAACGCAGTAATGCAATAATTAAAAATCCTGTCTGTCTGTTGCATGAATGTTTTCATTAAGCCATAATGCAATTTTCTTTGCATTCTTGGAATTAGACTTCAAATTTCATCGCTCTGTCTTATCACTTTTCTTTTGACAACATTTTGCATTAATCTTTTTCCTGCGCATGCATACTAAGCAGCCACAAAGAGAACATATCCCCCTGTCTGCAATCCACTGTCCTGGAACTAACGGGCCATGCTGTGCTCTTGTATTAGGCATATCAGGGAGTTTACCAAATATGTATATTTGTTCTATTATGATATTAGTTAAGATCCACAATTTCAGCATTCTATGCTAATTACGTTGTACCTGGCACCTAAACTCACAGTGCCTTGTTCACATTAAAATCATCTCTAATGATCTCTCTCTGAGTCTGGGCTACAAGTAGCTCAATAGATTCCTGATATTTCAGGACCTGTGCCATGACAAAGTACTGTGTCTTCTCTTACGTATAAGAGGTTACCTAGGTATTTATTTTATATTTAAAGCTTCCAAGTACAAAGTCCCTTCGTGGTCGCCAATTGTAACCGTGTGTGGTTCCCTTATTTACCACTATAATGTCTTAAAGCATAGAACTTAGTAGGGCTAACCATACAGATATCTTAGCCATAATTTTATATAGTGTAAGAGATCCTCTATTTAACATATATAAATAATTGAGAATACAATATAAAATAAGGATTGTCTTGGAAGCAAGATTGTCTTTTGGATATTTATTATATAAAAATATAAAATCCATTATAGCAGAGTTTATAAGATTTAAATTACATGCTTGCAAATATCATTAATAGGTTAACATACCCTTCTGAACATGTCATCATGTCAGCCTCTCTGTCATTTTAAGATGGAGCAGCGTCTGTCTCCAAGTCTCTCCTCTGTGTCTTAACATTTAAAAGTACACCTATTTATACCTTAGGTGTCTCCATTTAGGTTACTGTAGTTCAAATATGAAAAAGTAACACTTCTTTTACTTTATTCAATTTAGGTCCTCCCTTAATTTGGCAAACATACAAGGCCATAACTAAAGGGTGTATACGTCATGGAAATTTTCCTGACTTAGTTCAAGATGGCATCTTAAAGTCTGAATAGGTTATCTGTTGTTTATACTAAGTCGTAAGTGTACAGTCGTGGGAGATTCCCGGATTTGGGGAAGTTCCATTAACTTGGGGTTACCACAGTATATTGTGTACTGCAAGAGTCGTAGCATAGCCTTGAAGCTTGTTTATGCATTATTGTTATTGTAATTCGTCTGGGACAAAATGGTGCAAACATATTATGCACTGAGGTTATTGCTTAAAGAAACAGTTATGAAAAACAATATGTTCCATTTCTAACACCTTGCAAGTTTGCAATATCTCTTAAAGACAAAGTACACAGTTTAAGAAATACAACATTTCATTCTAAAACTTGTAATATTTGCATTTGCCTGTAACAAGGTCTCTGCCCGATACTGATACGGTAAGATAAGATAAATAATATGGTCTCTGCCAGATACTGATACGGTAAGATAAGATACATAAATAAGGTCTCTGCCAGATACTGATACGATAAGATAAATAATAAGATCTCTGCCAGGTATTGATATGGTTAGATAAGTAGATAAAGTCAATTTTAGTCTAACACTGACTTCCAGCAAGTGATGTAAACAGGTCTTCAGAGCGTGGAAGATGGTATATGTTTACGTGTAACTGTTTACTTAGGGCTCTGAAATCACCACATAAGTGGGTGTCCCTATTCCCCTTATGCACCGGAGCATTGGGAGCAGCCCAGACACTATGGGCAACTAGAGGAATGACACCTTCTTGTTGGAAGAACTTTTTCATAACAGCAGCTCTGAGGGCAAAAGGCACAGAGCGGGCCTTAAAATGTGGGTACTGCAGCAGGTCTTCTAAGGTGTAATTCTGCTAGGCTACCCTTCAATGTCCTGAAGTCAGTTAAAAGAAATGGTCTGCAATGAGTTAAAGGGAAACTATAGGCACCCAGACCACATCAGCCCATTAGTAGTTTAACCTTGCAATGTTAATTATTGCAGTTATTGAGAAATTGCAATAATACATTACACGGTTAACTCCACCTCTAGTGGCCATCTACCAGACAGCCACTATAAGCGCTTCCAGGTTGCATGAGGATATCCAGCGTCCTCCAAAACCCATAGGAAAGCATCATATAAAGTCCCTGACGTCAGAGGGACGAGGAGAAGAGGCTGAGCCAGACCCAGCATTTAGGGACATTGGCGCTGGATTCAGATTAGTGAATTAAGTTGTATGCTGCGGAGGGCAGGGAAGGCACGAGTGAGGGAGCTATAGTACAAGAAAGACAATTTTGTAGTCCTAGCCTATAGTTTCCCATTATTATTATTTCTGTATTAATTATGTTAGTATTCTATCAAATTACTGTATTCTTACTTTTTATATTATTACTTTAATCCATACTCTGTTATTACTATATTGTGAGCTATTACATTATTTTTGTGTAAGATTAACGTAGAGATTAATGTTTGTTTGTTTTATAATTCTTGGGTTGGAATTCTAAGAGAGGTCCTTGGATTCTCTCCCCTAGAGCTCAGATTGAGTAACTAATGCTCTTCTCATTGCATACTATCTCTATTATCAGGAGGTTTCTGATGAGGATGCGGTCTCTCAAAGCGAGGATCTATCTTCCGAAATTGTCATTGAAGGCTATCTCTTCAAACGTGCCAGTAACACCTTCAAGACATGGAGTCGGTAAGTAATTGAACATCACAAGAGCCAATAGATACAGAGCACCAGGGCTAATAGATACAGAGCACCAGAGCTAATAGATACAGAGCCCCAGGGCTAATAGATACAGAGCACCGGGGCTAATAGATACAGAGCACCGGGGCTAATAGATACAGAGCCCCAGGGCTAATAGATACAGAGCACCAGAGCTAATAGATACAGAGCACCGGGGCTAAAAGATACAGAGCCCCAGGGCTAATAGATACAGAGCCCCAGGGCTAATAGATACAGAGCCCCAGGGCTAATAGATACAGAGCCCCAGAGCTAATAGATACAGAGCACCAGAGCTAATAGATACAGAGCACAGGGGCTAAAAGATACAGAGCACGGGGCTAAAAGATACAGAGCCCCAGGGCTAATAGATACAGAGTACCAGGGCTAATAGATACAGAGCCCCAGGGCTAATAGATACAGAGCACCGGGGCTAATAGATACAGAGCCCCAGGGCTAATAGATACAGAG
>OW240914.1:700132-719109 GCA_933207985.1 Pelobates cultripes | reverse complement strand
GTGGGGGATATCCTGGTCCTCGCTGTGAGCCAAGAGCGACCCATTTAAAACATGAACTAACCTATCTACAAGCTCCAGGACCAGCGACACACGAGGCACAGACAAAATGGCGGCGGAGTGCCAAACACGGCAGCGGAATCAAGCCACAACCGCAAAGCTCAGCACTGCTAATAGCAATGACCTCAAGAAGTGCCTCGATGATTTATTCCAAGCATTCTGGGAGAACCAACAGAACCGCACTCTGAGAGTAGCGACTGGGTGGCGAAACCATGTGGGAGCAGGTGAGAGGAGCCAAAGGCAACAGCGAGAGGGGGAGCCAGGTTCGAGCATAGCACCGAACCACCTGCCGACACTCACACACCCTGGCCCACCACAACTGCCCGGGGACTCACCCCTGCAACCGAGTCGGGACCCAACGCGCAACAAGAAACCAAGCCCCCAGGGGAAACAGGGCCGGTTACTGAACCCCAAGACAGGCTGCTGCCGCGGCCCCCACTCGACGCCATGGCGAACAGAAGAAGGGCAAACGCCACTCACCTACGTGGATCTCTTGGCTCCCACAGGCTCGACTGGAGAAGACCCTGGTGCCGCGGACAGCAACAACGCCATCCTGAGCCGGCTGCCAAGAGACCCGCACTGGCACAACAGGGAATGGTAACAGAGGGCATTGACCAGGAGGCCGAGGGATTGAGCACTCAAGAGAACACTCAAACTGTTGCAGCACCCGACCGACCCAGCGCACTGCAGGGCTGCCATGGAGGACACTCATAACAACCACTGGTGTAGGCTGTTACTTTGCAGGACTCAATGTCTACCTGACCTGCCCAGACTGACTGCAGACCAACACTTAATACACATCCACCTAAGACCTAAAGACCTACACACAACTACACAGGTAGACATGACATGCATCCAGACGCCCTATAGCCCACCTACATCACACCGCATTGCCAACTAACCCAACAAACAATGTGCCTATGTGTATAGCTAACTGTTTACTCGTGACTTCTCTGGTTTAATTTTACTGTTTCAATCTTATACTTAAAATGCCAGCTTGCAACAATACATGTATAGAACCACTCACATGTCCAACCGACCCACTTAGGCAACACAACCTGCCACACGTAACGTTATATCAGGACATGGACGACGAGCCTGTTACCTAATTGATTAATTTAAAAAATGTGCACGACTATCATATGCCTTATACTCTACATTGCCTGTATGCCAGAATCCTTGTTATGCTGTTGGGGCATAGCAAGAGCAGATGTGTAATCAATGCATAACAAAAATAAAGAATAAAAAAAAAATAAAAAAAATTGCAATTCTGAAAATAATGTAGCAGACAGAACACTCACATTTATTATTTTACTTAAGATACCCTGCTCAAGTCCTTTCTGGAGCCTCTAGGAATCTCCATATGGGCAGTGCCATCCCTATTTAAATTGGCACCATACCTATACGCCTTAGAGCCGGGACCTATAGGCTCAGGACCAGGTGAGCACCACATTTACTATTATACATCCGTTCTTTTATTGTTACAGTCTGCACATTGGTTTGTTCTCCTTTTAGGTTTTACTTATGAGAACTACTCCAAGCCGAAGCGGAAGGGTGGTGCTACCAAAATAAGCACACAAGCCTAAATACGGAGCCAGTTTCTATACACAGGCTCCTTAAAATGTGAGTGTTCTGTCTGCTACATTATTTTCAGAATTGCAATTTTAAAATACCATCTGCACTATATTGTATCTTTTTTTTTTTGTGTGTGTTTTTAGCATGTACTTCACACCATACTATTTGTAGCGGAGAGCTAGTATTCCACAATATATCTCTGCTCAAGATCCCAGTGAGGCTCAGGAACAAGTAATTATAAATCCATAAAGCAAGGTTTCCAGCAGGTAAAATAATCCAGCAATATCCCAAAAGCAATCCCAATAACTGGATCACACACAGCATCAGGAGCAGAACTAAAAGTGGCCTTTTAAAGCATGCTCCCATACAAGGGAGGGGTTTGCAATAATCAATACAGTAGCCAATCACATCACGGTAACCTCCCACACATCTCCTCCCATCAATATGACTCAAAATCCCCTTACACAGTACAGTAATTCCCCACATTCCTGGATGTACCCCTAAACCTAGGGGTATCCCTTTAAGTGTTACATCCCCTGGTAGCCCCGATCTGGGTGAGCAACATATCCAAAAATCACCCAGATTGGACCAGGGGTTCGGGAAATTTATGGAAGTGAAGAAAAGACCGACCGCTCTGAATCGAATAGCCGAATCCAGTTCCATGCGATGGGGCCTTGCGGTCGGTCACTGTATAAGGGAATAAAAGACACGAATTTTGCCAGTTATAGAGATTAGAGAGGGTTTGCTTGAATCCCCTCGTTCGGTTGTTCCTTCCTACCGAACGAGGGCTAATTCGGTAGTTTAAAAGTGAATGTACCGTGCGTATGGAGGTCTCAGCGGTGTTCGCCTAGCCGAGTGTCCGTTTTGAGTTCCAGACACTTGACGGCAAAACACTGCTGTTCGGGAGTTTAAAATGGCCGCCGCCACGTGTTCGTTTCTCCCGAATGGCGGCCACCCCCGAGAACAAAGACCTCCTGCACAGCTTGCCAATTACCCGTTCGCAACTTTGTTGCAATTGGTAATTGGAGGCACACTTCACACTGGGGAGGTCTGGTTGTTCGGTAGTTTCATTCTCCTAATTGCTGAAATGATTACACCAACCAACCAGACGAATATAGTCTATTTTACACATACAATATTACAATTCACACGAATACACCAAACACAACTTTCTAGGACAGCTCTGTGCCCTCCGCTACACTATTGAATCAAGTTACGCTTGGTAAGCTTTATATCTGTTTGAGCGCCCCACTTATAGGTGTAGGTCTTTGTCACTTATACCGCACTGTATTTCAAATTATTGTTTAGTGGAAAATAGGATATTTCCACATAAGTGTATAGAGCTGCTTTTTAACCGTTTTTATTCACGTTTAAGCACTTCTTGTTACACACATCCCTCCGTGAAAGGAGGTAACTTTGGATTGGTATTTGTAAATCTATCAATATCTACATACACTGTATATCAATAGCAATATCTACATACACTGTATATCAATAGCAATATATCAATATATGCAAACACTATCAATAGCTATCAATATCTACATACACTGTATGACAATAGCTATCAATATCTACATATACTGTATGTCAATAGCTATTCATATCAATATCTACATACACTGTATATCAATAGCTGTAAATCTATCAATATCTATGTAGCGGAGATCCATATTCCACAGGTTATCTCCGCTTAAGATCCCAGTGAGGCTCAGGAACAAGTAGTTATAAATCCATAAAGCAAGGTTTCCAGCAGGTAAAATAACAGCAATATCCCAACAGCAATCCCAATAACTGGACGACACACAGCATCAGGAGCAGAATTAAACTTTTATTTCCACAGTGGCCTTTTAAAGCATGCTCCCATGCAAGGGAGGGATTTCCATTCATTAATATAGTATCCAATCCGGTACTAGTACCCTCCCACACATCTCCTCCCCTCAGCCTGACTCATAATCCCCTTATACAGTACACAAATTCCCCCAGTTTCTGGATGTACCCCTAAACCTTTAAATGGCACATCCCCTGGTAGCCCTGATCTGGGTGAGCAACATATCCAAAAATCACCCAGATCGGACCAGGGGTTCGGGAAATTTGTGGAGGTAATAAAAAGACCAGTAGCTATAAATCAATATCTACATACACTGTATAACAATAGCTATCAATATCAATATCTGTGGAAAATTGACTTTTACCTGTCATTTTCTCCTTTTTATTCGGTATTTTTATGTGTTATTACTTGTATAGTGAATGGATTGGTTCGGTAGTTTGAAACTACTGAACGCCGACCACCCTCCTGGCTCATTTACTTCAAAGGAACCAGCTATTAAGTGCTCCCTGGGCGGCCGCTGTTCATACAACCGAACGCCATGTGGAAAAGAAAACGAGGGGAGCCAGCGGGACTTGGTCGTCGAGTGTCTGGAACTAAAATTGGACACTCGACCTCACGAACTACCACTGGAAACTACCGAACGCTGGCTTCTCATATTTCCCGAATAGCCAGGAAAGCCTCATTCGGTAGTTCTGTGCGAACGGACAAGGGGATCAATCGCTACTATGGGCCAGGGGGATCCATTCGGAACTTTTGTTCATTTTTTACAGTTTTGAGAATTGACCGACCGCACACACTGAATTTGTGGAACTGTTTTGGGCAGCAGCTGCGTGTGTGGTCGGTAAAAGGGACCCTCCACACTTTTTCAGAACCCCTGAACCGATCTGGGTGAAATTTGGATAGGTTTGTCCTCCAGATCGGGGCTATCAGGGGATATGTAATTTGTGGGGATACCTTGTGGGTATTCTAAGTTTTGGGGAAATTGTGTGCTCTCTGCCTGGAGATAATTGGTTTATTCCTTAACTTATCTCAATATCTCCCAGGCAGAGTGGAGGCGTGTATTACTGTAAATCTGTGTGTTGATTGGTTATTGTCTTTGTTTGCTGTGGGAGGTCCTCTTGCAGGAGGATTTCTCATAAAAGCCCGTGTGTTGTCAATAAAAGTTATTCCTGTTACACCCTTCATGAAGTCTAGGCTCATGTTTGGGGGATATTCTACTTGCTGGGAAGAATCACCTTGGAACTGCATTTCCTCTACTCCCTGCTGCAGCTATAATCACTTATGCTCAGCTGTTGGGAGAGGGAACCAAAGACCGCAGCGCCATAACCACTGCAGGTCTTAACAACTGGTGGCAAGCGACGGGATTGAATGGAACGCATAAGGACAACTAATGAATGGCCCAGCAGTACGAGTGTGACAGAACCATCTGTCTGCTTATTTTAGTTGTATTCGTCTGTTTGTATCCCGTTCGTATGAATGGCTGTTTTCTATAGCCCAGCCATTCGAATAACTCTTTTTGCCAGGGTAAAGTACATTCTGCTAGCCAGGTATGCCGTGACCCCAGAAACTTACAGGAAAAAGTTTCGGGCATTACGGAAAGGGGGCCAAGACTCCTACACCGAGTGGGCCTTTAGGATGTATCGGGCAGCCCAAAACTGGATACAAGGCTGCCAGACCACAACGCTGGAGGAGGTGCTGCAACTCCTCTTGCTGGAACAATTTTTTGACCACACTCCGGCAGATGCCAGGGACTGGGTCAGAGACAGGAAGTCGACTAGCATCATTAAGGAAGAAAAGGAGAAGCGCCCCAACACCTCTGGTAAGGTACAGCGCCCCAACGCCAGGTCCTGTAGCCAACCCCAGACCTAACCCGGTACCACCCACAACACAGCCTAATTTTAATAGAAGAGCCCCTGTAGTATGTCACCAGTGCAATCAGCCAGGGCACTACAAAATGCATTGCCCTCAGCGAAGCAGAGGCAACTGGGAGCGGCCCCCACCACCACCAAGTGCCGCCGCTCACCACTACCAACATGAACCCCTGGAAGAGCACAGCCTAGATGCAGAACAGTGGGCCGTACTACATGTGGTGAACCTAGCCCAAGCCGAGGGAGACAACCGGATGCACCACAGACAATGGGTCACCATAGACGGAAAAGAGGCAGAGGCGCTACAAGACTCTGGGGCTACCCTTACCTTGGTACAACCTCACACGGTGTCTGCAAAGGCGCACACCCATAAGACTGTAGCCGTAAGGGTGGCAGGGGGTGCCATCCACAAGTTACCCACAGCCCGGGTACAGTTAAACTGGGGCACCGGAGCCAAGCATATGGAGGTGGGCATCATGTCGGGACTACCTGCGGAAGTTTTGTTGGGGAACGATTTGGGGTGCCTAACTTCACAGCTGACTCACCCCGATCCCGCTGGAACCTGCCCCGTGACGACCAGGGCTGGACCAACACACTCCGAGGAACCACAGGTAGGAACCGAATCCCCATAACCTGCCCTGCCCCTATTCCCTTCTGGGGCGCTCCCCAAGATTTTGGCCAAGCCCAGCAGGGTACAGGAAGGCAGTAGGGGTCTCTAAGGAAGGTAATGGCCACGAGAACTTCCACTGGGACAAGGGACTGCTATATAGGGTCACAGGGGGAGTGGGACAGGGGGCAGCCCAAGTTATAAAAAGGCAGTTAGTCGTTGTAACGGACCGTTTTGCTCACCAGAGGTTAAAAACCGCTTAGGCGATATTCCCCTTTCCAGATACACCGACAGCTACTGTAAGCACCGATCTCCCAAACTGGAAATATCCGAACAGGAAAACCATACGAAAGGTTTACACTCCTGGCAGTCAGCATACAATCCAATTCCCCCAATAACGAGACGACACTTCGTTTGAGGGTCAAGCAGAATCTGGTTTACTGGGCTAACTGCCCGGCTTTTATTCAGGTCTCCCACCTGGTGGACACTCCCCTAGGGGACCAAATGGGAAACTGGGAAACATATTGGCGCTTAGACAATCACATACATACACCTTTAAACACTCCCACAATTACATCACAATCCCTCCTCTCTGTCCTGGAGATAATTGGGAATTAATCCAATTATCTCCAAAGACAGAGGCAAAACGCCATCAACCACATGGCAGTAACAATACAGTAAAAGACATAAAATTACATACAGTCACATTTATTACATAAAACATGTACATTCTACATATCCCCAGATAGCTTAGATCTGAGCGCACATTACTACCGAATGGCGCTCAGATCACATACATAATCGCCATGGAGCCAAAGTCTTTCCCATAGTCTTTCGTTACACGAATAGGCTCCATGGCTTAGCTATCTGGGGGATGCTGTTCATCCGGCGAAACTACCGAATGAACAGTCATTCAGTTCTGCTTACCGAATGGGAAGGTAAGGAGGCTGGCGGCTCAGCGGTGTTCGCGCCAATAAGTGTCCGTTTTCAGTTCCATAGTTTGGGCGCGGAACACCGCTGGCCATTTGGGAGGTAAAATGGTCACTGCCACGTGTTCGGAAGACGAAAAAAGGCCACCCAGCGTTCATAAATTAAGCTGCGGTTAACCGCAGCTTCTGGGCGGTCAACTGACGGCACACTCCAGCTCCCAGGTGGTCCATCGTTCGGTAGTTTGTTCGGTAGATGGAATCTACCGAACACCCTAGCAGATAGGCATGAATAAACTTTTCAGCAGGGAAAATAACAGCTCTGAACTGCTGGGCCATAATCTAAAGGGATCAGGCGAGCAACCATGCTTCTCCAGTGTACAGTGGCGAGGTTGGTTCCGCCACAGTCGTGTCCCCGTAAATACCGGGCAGAGCTGCTAAAGCTCAGCCATGATATCCCGCTAGCAGGGCATCTGGGTATCAAGAAAACTAAGGACCGTCTTACCCAGACGTTCTTCTGGCCGGGGATATCCAAAGATCTGACACATGTCAAAGGATAGGGAAGAGGGGGTGACCACCCTAAGGCCAAGTTAAGGTCCCTACCTATAATAGAGGAACCATTCTACAGAGTGGCAGTAGATCTGATAGGGCCTCTCAGCAAACCCAGCTCCTCCAGGAAGTGCTACATCCTCACAGTGGTGGATTACGCCACCCGGTACCCTGAGGCTGTAGCGCTCTCCAATATTGAGGCAGAGACAGTAGCAGAGGCTCTAGTCAGGATCTTTTCCCGGGTAGGGTTTCCTCGAGAAATACTCGAGGATCAGGGAACCCAGTTCACGGCAACTGTAACGCAACAGTTGTGGCAGAGCTGCGGAGTAAAGCTGTTATTAAGCTCCCTTTACCACCCCCAGACTAACGGTCTCTGCGAACGCTTCAACGGCACGCTTAAGCAAATGCTCACGGCGTTCACAGAGTCCTATGGTCAATGGGAGAAGTTTTTACCTCATCTCCTGTTTGCAAACCGAGAAGGGCCTCAGGCGTCCACTGGGTTCTCACCGTTCGAACTCCTATACGGGAGAAAAGTCCGGGGACTCCTGGACCTCATACGGGATCACTGGGAGGGCAACACAGGAGAGGAGGGGATCCCTGTTTTGCCATACGTGCTGGAGTTTCGGGATCGCTTGCAGGCCCTAACCGAATTAGTTCGTGAGAACCTGCAGGCGGCTCAGAAGCGTCAGAAACAATGGTATGATCGGGGAGCCCGAGACAGGAACCTGGAGGTAGACACTCCAAGAAGGACAAGCTCCAGGCAGCTTGGCAGGGGCTATTTAAGGTGGTGGAACGAGTCAGCGACACCACCTATATTGTGGCTAAATGTTCTGATGAAAGGGTCAGACGGGCCTTTCATGTGAACATGTTGAAGCCATACTTCGAACGCTCTGAGGACGTGGCCACCATCTGTGCCCCATCTTCTGACGACAGTGAAGGGCCCCCTACCCGAGCTGCTGGCAGCTAACCAAGGTGTAACAGGATTGCAATCTCTGCCTGGACTTCTTTAACAAATGCATATCATGGATGTACAAATGAGCCAACTTGCCTGTTTATGCGAACCACTATTGCCCAGGAAAACAAATCCAAACTACCGAACACCGGACCACCCTGAAGTAAAAGTTAAGTGATACTTTACCTCCCAGACCAGCACAGCCGTTCGCATGGTTCAGCACGAATCCTTTGTGTAAAATATTGGTGGCCGCAATTTCGGGACGTTGCACGTGTTCGCAGCCATCTTACGCACGAACAGCGGTGTTTTGCCATCAATCGTGTGGAACTAAAAACGGATACGCAAACAGGCGAACACCGCTGAGACCTCCATAACAATGTAGATTTGTGCTGAAACTACCGAATGGCCGGCCGTTAGGTAGAAAAATTAAACTGTACATGGGGATTCTGGCGAACGTCAAGATAACTGTGGATGGCAGGATTTTCGTGGGGTTTTAATGCACGAACAGGGATCGACCGCAAGGCCAAAACTTGTGGAACTATTTTCGGCTAGAAAGTCTGTGCGGTCGGTCAAAACTTCAAAGACCCATAACTCGTGAACGCTTTAACCAAATGGGCTGGATTTTTGATATGTTGTTCCCCTGAACAAGAGCTATCTGGATTTAAGGGTGTACCCCCTGGTTTTGGGGTAATCCAGAACTTGGGTAAAATTGTGTGTGTTATAATTATGTTAAATGTTTATCTGAGGGGAGGAGACGTGGGGGTTGTACCATGTTGGTGATTGGGTATTGTGATAATTATGAAGGTGTAGCCCTTTCCAGGGCAGCATTGCATAAAAGGAGACCCCTGTCAATAAACCTCAATTCTGCTTGACCCTTCAAAACGTAGCCTCGTCTCGTTCTTGGAGAGGATTTATTGTACCGTTACTCTGCTCCAGTTTACAGTTATGCCTGACTCTACCCTCGGATTTCGTGGATGGGATTAAGAACTCCATTACTACACAGCAGCTTGCCAGGAAAAGGACGTCTCCAACGGCTGATACCCACTTACTACCTGGGTAGCCGTTACACAAGGTACCTTAGAACAGGTCGAGTTGGGAGAGAAATTAGACACCTCGCAGCAGGCAGACGCAAAACAACTGTTGCGGGAATACGGGGAGCTGTTCTCGGTCCTACCCGGGTACACATCCGCCGCAGTACATCGGGTGGAGACACAGGGGGAGACCCCCTTATGGCAGCAGCCGTACCGTATTCCGACAGCAGTGCGGACTAGCATGTGGAAGGAAATTCAAGAGATGTTAGAACTAGGGGTTATTGAGGCTTCCCAAAGTGCCTGGGTGTCTCCGGTGGTTCTAGTACCTAAGCGGGACGGTACGACTTGCTTCTGTATTGATTACCGGAAACTGAACGACCGGACTATCACAGACGCCTACCCCATGCCACGGATCGATGAACTGCTCGATCGAATGGCCAGCGGGCACTTCCTAACTACCCTAGACTTGTGCAAGGGATACTGGCAGATCCTGCTAGATCCGGCCGCCATCCCTAAGTCTGCATTCGTTACCCCATTCGGGCTATACCAATTTCGGGTTATGCCGTTTGGGATGAAGAATGCCCCCGCTACGTTTCAAAGAATGGCGGACTGACTTCTGGAGGGAATGCAGGACTTCGTATGTGCCTATCTAGATGATATTGCCATCTATAGCAGCACATGGGAGTCACACCTGTCCAGTGGTGTATTTTGGATTTGTGCTGCCCTAGGCACAACTAAATTCGGGCACCCCCAAAATCTAAATTTGACCCCCCAATTCGTGTCAAGGCCACTTTTTTGACTGACAGACACGTGTCCTCATTGATACATGCACTGATATACACTCACTGACAGATACACAGTCATTGATACACACTGTTTAACCAACACACACTTTCACTGACAGACACACACTGACACATGCACTCACTGACAGGCACACACTCTCAGATACACATAAAATGATATACACACTGACACACACTCACAGGCACACCCATTCTCACTGAAATACACACAGACACACACACAGCTACACTCACTCACAGTAAGGTGGACAGCCCCAGAAGTCAAGCAACACATTAGTCTAGGAGCTTCTGGTGGCATTTTTTAGCGCCCCCCCCAAAAGTGCCGCCCTAGGCAAATGCCTTGTGGTAAATACATCCCTGCACCTGTCGCACTTAGCTACGGTATTTGGGAAGTTGCAGGAAGCCAGCCTCACCCTGAAACCCGAGAGATGCCATGTGGGCATGGCCAAGGTCCAATACCTAGGGCATAGAGTAGGGTCTGGGAAACAGCGCCCCGAACCCGCTAAAGTAGAGGCCATCGCTAATTGGCCCCAGCCCCGCACCAAGGTGCAGGTATTGGCCTTCCTAGATACCGCAGGGTATTATAGAAAGTTCGTCCCTGAGTACAGCACCCTAGCCAAACCCCTTACAGACCTGACCAAAAAGGCCCTACCTAAGCAGGTCGCATGGTCCCCGGAGTGTGCAACAGCGTTCCAGAGACTTAAAACAGCTTTGAGCGAAGCTCCAGTACTGGCGGCCCCAGACCCTAACAAAACATTTCTCGTCCACACAGATGCCTCCATGTTTGGGCTGGGAGCCGTGCTGAGCCAGGTGGGGGAAGACGGCATGGAGCACCCGGTGGCATATCTCAGTCGCAAATTGCTACCTTGGGAGGTCAGCTATGCCACCGTGGAAAAAGAATGCTTGGCGCTAGTATGGGCATTAAAGAAACTGCAACTGTATCTTTATAGCCATCCATGCGTTTACCCTACTGACTGACCACAACCCCCTCATTTGGCTCAACCGAGTCTCTGGGGACAACCCCCGGTTGCTACGCTGGAGTTTGGCGTTGCAGCCCTACAATTTTACACTGCAATATCGCTCGGGCAAGCAGAATGGCAATGCGGATGGGCTTTCCCGTCAAACGGACTCAGACGTTTAACTATGCTACCCCGACATCCCCTAGCCAACCCGGCAAGGTCTAGGCGGGTATGCCGACCCATGGAACTAAGGGGGAGTAATGTGAAGAAAATTTACTTTTACCTACACTGTATAACAATAGCTATCAATATCAATATCTGTGAAGAAAATTTACTTTTACCTGTCATTTTCTCCCTTTTTATTCGGTATTTTTATGTTATTACTTGTATAGTGAATGGATTGGTTCGGTAGTTTGAAACTACTGAACGCCGACCACCCTCCGGGCTCATTTACTTCAAAGAAACCAGCTATTAAGTGCTCCCTGGGCGGCCGCTGTTCGTACAACCGAACGCCACATGGAAAGAAAACGGCGGCCATCTTGTTCGCACGAGGACTTGGTTGTCGAGTGTCTGGAACTAAAAATCGGACACGCGACCTCACGAACTACCGCTGGAAACTACCGAACGCCGGCTTCTCAATTTGTGGGGATACATTGTGGGGAAATGGGTGTTCTAAGTTTTGGGGAAATTGTGTGCTCTCTGCCTGGAGATAATTGATTTATTCCTTAACTTATCTCAATATCTCCCAGGCAGAGAGGAGGCGTGTATTACTGTAAATCTGTGTGATGATTGGTTATTGTCTTTGTTTGCTGTGGGAGGTCCTCTTGCAGGAGGATTTCTCATAAAAGCCCGTGTGTTGTCAATAAAAGTTATTCCTGTTACACCCTTCATGAAGTCTAGGCTCATGTTTGGGGGATATTCTACTTGCTGGGAAAAATCACCTTGGAACTGCATTTCATCTATTTTATTCCTCTACTCCCTGCTGCAGCTATAATCAATCATGCTCAGCTGTTGGGAGAGGGAACCAAAGACCGCAGCACCATAACCACTGCAGGTCTTAACAATATCTACATACACTGTATATCAATAGCTATCAATCAATATCTACATACACTGTATATCAATAGCTGTAAATTTATCAATATCTACATAATATATATATACACACACACACTCACACAATATCAATAGCTATAAATCAATATCTACATACACTGTATATCAATAGCTATCAATATCTACATACACTGTATATCAATAGCTGTATATCAATATCTACAGTATTAATCTATTCATCCATATAAGTTTTTATAAATCCATCGTTATTAATCTGTTTATATGTTCAAATCAGTCAGTATGTCCAAGTCAATATAAATATATCAATCTCTAGAAGTATTTCAAAATTAATCTATCACTATCAATCAATCAATCACTATCTATAAATATCAGTCTGTTAAGTTCTTTAAATCAGTTGTATATTACCATCTTAAAATTAATGTCTATAAAGCTTTATAAATTAATATCAATCTGCTATTAACTATAAAGCAATCTATCAATCATTATAAATCAATTATTATTCTATTGTGATAAGGTGAATGGGCTGGTCTGTGAGGGAGTTTATATTTCATCCACATTGTTCAGAGAGGCATATGATCTTTAACCCCAGGGGGAATGTATGTATGTATATGACTTAAATGCATATTTAGTTATGGGCCCCTGGGGTGGAGCATTTGGAGAGAAGGGTGGGCCAGTGCTCCACTCCGCTATTTACTGTTTTCCCTTGGGAGACTAGGTCCAGACCAGGCTTTGGACTGTCTCCAACCCACTGCTCAGCTGCAGATAATCAGCTGCAGCAGTGGGAATAAACCCCTCCCTGCTAGGCAGGTAAAGGGGAGAATGTTTATTTCTCTCTGGAAGGGCTGGAAGCAGCAGGCTGTCCAAAACGCTGGAATTCTGAGAGCTGAAAAAGACGCTAGGTTGGTGAAACCACTTCTTGTTTTTGTTATAGATTAAACCCTTGGGAGAGAGGGAACTTGATGTCAGTTAGTGCTCAGACCGAGCTAGGTTTTTGTTTATAGGATTTTGTTACATTTTGTTTTCATTTGCTGCTGTAGCTGTGGTGGAGTTTGACAATAAAACTGCCTGGATTATATACAAACCAAAGGACTGTGCCTGTTGTTTACCCTAGAGGACCGTGCTACCTGCAGACAAGGATCACACTATCAATATCAATCTTTCAATTTCGGTCACCATCAGTCAATTCCTTTAAATCTATCAACATCTCTATCAATTTCTATAAATCTATTAATATTAATCAGTATCTATACTATATCAGTCATTCTAATAATCACTATAAATCTATCAATAGCAATCTAATAATCAGTATAAATGTCAATCTATCACTCTCTCTAAATCAATATTATTCTAATAATCACTATAAATCTATCAATATGTCAATCACCATCTATAATATTAATCTATCAGTATCAATCTACTGTGGTCCTGTTTTGCAATAAGCAGTCCTTTAGGGTATAAATATGCGCAGTCTTTTGTAATGCGCAGTCTTTTGAATTAACATATTGTTGTAATTCAGGAGACAGTAGCAAACAAAAGAAATCATAATGAGACAGAAATCCCGCTGGTCTGAGCGCTTACCAACATTCAATTACCCTCTCTAGCGAGAATTAAACTTAACCCCTTAAGGACCAGGCCTGTTTTGGCCATGTTGTACGTTAAGGACCAGAGCGGTTTTAACACTTTTGTGGTGTTTGTTTAGCTGTAATTTTCCGCTCTCTCATTTACTGTTCCCATACATGTTATATATTTATATATGTATTAAGGCCGTTTGGCCTGTATTTGTGGGAGGGGCTTAAATTAATTCACTCCCCTATATAAGGGACACCCCTTACCTGACTCATATCGCTTGAGGTCAGCATCAGAATGATTTCCACTTCCGGGTCATCCAGACGCCATTTAACCTGATTACTCCATGAGGTTTTCTAAGCTGAGCTGTGTCAGGAATCCAGCCACAGGCTTTTCCGGCCTACCACATTCTTTCTTCAATCCATCGCCGTGGATGGTGTCCAAGTGGCTCACAAACCGTAAGTCGACCTACCCATTACGCCAGGCATCAGTCCCACGGCACCATGCACGGGTCAGGTCCTCACTTTACGGCTGCATTTTGTCTATGTCTGTTCTAAAACCATTGCATGTTCATGCATATCATTCGTTTAAACCCCCTACCGGTCTTTGGGGGTACTACAGACTTCTTAGACATTATTGCATTTCATGTACAAACCAACGAACCACTGCATCTTTGCCTACACACTGACCCCTACCGGTCATTCGGTGTACTACAGGCTTCTTAGACGTTTTTGCATTTCATGTACAAATCAACGAACCACCGCATTTTCGCCTACATGCTGACCCCTACCGGTCAATCGGTATACTACAGGCTTCTCAGGTTTTATTCCACTTCATAAGCAAACTAACTACAGCATTTTCGCTTTTATACTGACTCCTATCTGTCAAACGGTAGGATTAACCCCTTAAGGACACATGACATGTGTGACATGTCATGATCCCCTTTTATTCCTCAAGTTTGGTCCTTCAGGGGTTAAAGGGTATTTTTACCATACAATCAGCATTTCTGACCCCTACTGGTCAACAGCAAAACTGTCTTCACATGTCATATACAATTTACCAGCCAATATAAATTACACATAAGATTGTTTTAAACATAACCATAAACCATAAATGAAACTCCAGCAGGGGCTCAAATTCAGGTTTAATTCACAATAATTTACATTTCACATCAAGTCCAACAGTGGTTCTATCAACACTGCCACCTACAGGTCTGTCAAGTACATTGACAATTTTCATGGGGTTTTACAAACACCAAAACACTGACACCTATAGGTCAACAGACAAACAACATTTCACATACCAATCAGTATCCAACTACACTGCCACCTATAGGGCACTCGGCAGATCTCCAGTGCACTTGCATTTTGCAACACCATGTTCACTGACCCCTACCATTCAATAAGACATACAACAATTCACATAGCAAGCACTATATCAACATCAGGTATAAATACATATATTATTACACAGTAGCAGACGCGTCTGTATATATGTAACTGGTAATATAGTTCACATACATTTTTCACAGCACGCTGCTCCCGCAACAGACTTCCCCTAGCAAGGGGACATACAACATACAAGGTGGGGACAGACCACATTTTCACTTGTACATACGGCACTTAATGGGTTAAGATTGATACATATTTAACCAGTATGGCTACGATGTTTAATATTTACACATCAAGTCACTTTACTTTTCACATATACTGTACGTATTAAGATAAGCTTGGTCTATGCCATATTTCCTTATGCCATACGGTTTTATCCATTCAGGTCACAGTTACTACTAAAAAACCTATACGGATTGTCAGGTTCAATACCATACTACCAGGTACATACACCTGCTCACGTAGTTATCCATCTCTTACCTCCCCTGGAATAGTAATAGTGTACTGGCATATTAGGGTTCTAGGGCCCAATAGGTATTACCCCCTTTTTTCTCTGCATTATGCTTCGATTAGTGGTCCCGCGAGGCCAACACCCCGCCTCACACTCGGAGGCATACACCCCTCGGGCCACTCGTGAGCTAGCCGCCTCGCATTGTATCATAGAGAGGACCTCACCTGTCACTCCCCTTCCTATTTTCTGGTTACTGTCACCGAGAGGCCAACATCCTGCCACAACGTTCGGTGGCCACACAAAATCCCCTCGCGCCAAGCATAGATAGAGCCTCTCAAGCCACTTGGCAACTAGCAGGGCCTCACCAGTCACCAAAAAACACCAAGCCTAATCGTTTCGCCTTACGGCTTAGCTAGCAAGCCAGTACAAGAACCCTGGGTACAAATAATAATTGCAATCTTTATTGTTATTTAAGTATTTCTCAAAAAGATGGTGAAGAATCACCTCTTCCTAGCACCCCGGCTAGAATTGATACACCTTCAAGCAGAGGAGATGTTGCTAGTCCAGCAGCAATCAGATCCTGGACGATCCCACACATTACCACCGACCTAAGGAGGTGACAAATCCCCTACCCTGCTACAGCAAGGAAAGCAGTTATTCAAACTCCTCCATACATCAACGGACAACACGGAGGCAGGGGAAGGCCCAGCTACATCAACTCAGGTGACACCCAGGCTATGCTAGCTTCACTCATAAACTCATGAGCCAAAAAATTTATGACAGACTGGCAATCTCGAGTTGGTCACCACAGCCCTCACAAGGCTGGGCCTCACGCTACTGTACAACCAGCACCAACCGAAACTCGGTTACCTGGTACAATTAATTCTTATGACACACAAGATGTTAAACCTGCACGTATGATCCAAGCACATTGGGGAAGCAAGGCATATACATATATGTATGATGATGTATCTGTGATGGTCAGATCCAGGGATTCCAGGTAAATCGGGAACTGACCATCCCTTGGTTGGGTTGGCATTTGGAATATGTGGAGATGTTTATTTGTGCAGGTACCCATACAGAAGGGATTTTGTCCCAAACAAATGGACGAGCACTCTCAGGCTCCAGGTACCAGCACCTCTGAACTACCAGAGACCACTGATATGAGTAGTTGCATTGCATACAGACTGTTGCATATATGTTCAAATAGTTCAGGGCACATGACAAACCATGTGTCCCAATACAACTTACAAATAACGTATTCACCATCTGTACACACCAATGCATTTTCAACACTACTGACTCATCAACCTTCCAGACTTGTAGTAGATTTACTAAAGCTCTGGAGCTTCAAAGGGCTCCCATACAGGTATCATAAACACACCTTCAAGGAATATAGCATGCCCTCACTTAGTCAGCACAACAAAACCATTGGCTGTAAACACACTCATAGCCAAGATTTGCAGAGGGGTCTTCCAATCTCCACCATTTACAGCATGGCACCAAACACACACATTGGTATTGTCACAAGGAATCTTCTCTTAAACAAAGACTAACCATAGACTTATTGGCACCACACACCTCCGCTACCCCAAGTCTCAACTCCCTCATACCCTCCGAGGATTTTTCTTACTATACAACACCATTGATCTACCTTTACAGCTATCACTCAAGCATGGGTTGAAGCTTGGTTAAGTAAGACCAATATCATCAACGCAGTAAACGGCTACAATCTACCCTACACACTGGCACTTACATGGCATAAATTGGGCAATCTTTCCCCGCTCAACTTTCGAGCTACAGATTAGCCTACTATCGATATTCGCAGATACTCTGTGCTGGTTATGATAACATATCCAGAGGCCTTACAGTCATACACTATCTAGAAGACTTCTTGTTAATCAAAGAAAGCATATTTTTCACTAGAAGCCTCACGGCAGCTTAGTCTGGTTGACCACTTGGGCGTCCCAGTACCCCATAAGAAACAGAAGGCCCAGACACTATCATCATATTACTGGGCATATGACTTGAGTCGGCATCCATACACGCAAGTTACCACAAGACAAATAGGGAACATTCTCAACTACATCAATCACTACCTCCTGCTTAGTACTTACAACTGCAAGGAACTACGATCCCTACCAGGTTCCTTAATTTTGCCATGCCAATCATACCACAAGACCACGCTTTCACATCCAGAGTACTTTCCCCTTTTTTCCACACTTCCAACATGATGATCAGAGGATGTCCCTAGACACCTCAGCAACAGCAGACCTGCACATGGGGGGGAATTTTTTAACCACTTGGCATGGTAAAAGCATGTTCCTTCCAGGATTTTCTGACACTTCTCCAACCAGATGGTCAGACGCAGCATCTACCACGGGTTTGGCAGCGATCTACCGGGAACAATTGCTTTGGAGCTGTTGGCGATGGCATCCAGGTTTGGAAATTTTTCCACCACCTCAGCCCCTTTGGGAGATCTACCCCATTGTAGCAGCTGCTGAGGCATGGGGTAAATCATGGTCAGGGTCATCAATCCGTTGTTACTCAGGCAACTAAGCATATGTCATATCATCAACACTCATCCATAAGGTCATGATATTTCTGGGGAACTCACTTGGTTGGCCACTTATCACATTTCACTTTCATGTACCAGACGGGGTATACATCCCTGCCGACAACTGTCTCATTTATATTCCAGGCATGTTCATCATACGCTTCCTACAGCCGCCCATACAGTCACGTCCACTCTTTCGTTCCAGAGACAAAATCATGGATTAGACATACTCATGCAGCATAGCATGCACTATCCCACCTAGCACTTTCGTCCCATACTTGTAGAACGCAAAACACAGCTTTTCACCTGGCTTAAAGAATCTCATTGGCACACGACATAGCTCAACCTGTGTCATAACATTTATCCTAAGTTTTGCTTCTTTTTGCCACCTTAAACTATCTCACACACCATTAATTATATATTTTACAGGCATTCAACAACACAGGATAACCTATGGCCAAAACTACCATAACTTCATGCTATCATACCAGAAAAGAATATACTCAGAGGTTTTCAGGAATCCATTCCCCCACATTCCTCTCAGAGATTACCAATAGCCATCCAACTGTTCATCATTATCGGACCTATTAGATCTACAACCATTCAATTATACTACCAAGTCGGCCATTATCAGCTATGCACATTGCCTTTTGTGCCTTTCTCAGGCCAGAGAATCCACTACCATCACCACCACTCAGACAGATCATTGTCTTCAACGATCCCACGTACGTAAACACATATATCATTACCTATTGGCTCTACCACATTCCGAAA
>OW240914.1:664421-681254 GCA_933207985.1 Pelobates cultripes | reverse complement strand
GCTCTGTTGTGGTTTCCTTGCTGGCAATTCCCACGACAATTTAAGCGTTTTTTTATTATAATAAAGATATGGATACTATTCCGTTGGTGTCCTGGCCTCTCTGCTTCTCTCCTGTTTATATAGAATAACCTGTCTGGCTGAAAACCTTAGAATTGAAAATATCTATCCTGTTGTGGGAAGTATCCCTCTCAAGCTGCATTGGCTCAAACCCAGAGGCAGGGGTGATTAGGCTCTGGTAAATGTGCGTTTAATCCCAGACACTACCTGCATTTTATATAGTGTGTGTGTGTGTGTATGTATGTATGTGTGTATGTATATGTATATACTTAACTAGATAGTCTGCACTATATATGTTTTTTATTATTTACAGAACATCTGAAGATTTTATGTTTTACACAATTTAAGCTCGCTGTTAAGTGCTGCTGTAATTGTGTGAATTTATGCACGATTTATAATTTTGGTATTAAGTGCTTTACACTTTTGGTTTTTGTTAATTTTTTCACATATTTGATTCAGAAGCTTTTGTCAAGAACAGATTGTTTGGTCCCTGAGGATTTGTACCACCTCAACCCGTATCTCCTATTCCAGAGGCATCCAACCACAATAATGCGTCTGCACACCTAAGCCCTCCTCCTAGGTATGGAGGTCTTGCAGAGAGCTTATCAATTAAGTGGAGTTCCACTTGGAGATATATGCCCAATCTCTTCCCACAGATCGATGTAAAGTGGGGTTTCTCATGCATCAGCTAACTGATAAGGCGCCTGTGGCAAAACTAGCCACTTAAGACTGTATTTCCATTAATGGGATGTTGTAGCTTTAAGGCTATCGGAACTGAGTATATTCACTGTCTGTATTTGATGCGAACGAGAGCAATCTTATGCTGGCGGCATGAAAGCCACCAGCATTCATACAGTAGTTTCACGAACAGGAGGTCATGTGGCTCCCATTAAGTATCGCAACATTGTATCTTTCGGTAGTTAATGGAGGTTCAGGGTGGCCGCCATTCGGATACTGACCACGCGGCGGTCGGCCATCTTGGATCCTTTGTTAGCCAAGCGATATTTTGTCGTCGAGTGCCTGGAACTACGTTTGGGAGCACCGTTTTTTCAGTATTTTATCCCTGCTGGTCTATTCGTGCCTTAGTTGAAAAATGTATGTTTAAGTGTATTTCGTGCGGCGTTCGGCTAATTCGGTACTTTCACGAAGTATGCGCTCAGACCCCAGCTATCTGCCGAACAGTCATTCGGTATAATAGCACGAATAATGTTAAAGTTATGTATTTTTGTGTAAAAAGCCAGTTCTGCTGCAAGGAGGGATAATCCACTTAACTGGATATTCTAGTGGGAGTATCCCTCTCGTGCAGCAGTGCATGATGGGAGAAATGTCCAGATTGTTAAGTTCCCCATGTAGTCCCCTACTGTACCACCCCTGGAATGTCAGTAGGGAAACCCCTTGCATGGGGAATCCCATAAATACAGTGACCTGTGATTAAAAGCTCAGTTGACTCCCAGCCTATGTGTCGTCTAGTTCTTGGGAAGGAAGGATTCTTATAACGCTACCGGGATTATTGGATGCTGTACTTGTTATACCTGGATTATGCTGTTCCTGTCTACCAGCGGAGATACTGTGGATTATACTACCTCTCTGCTACAGCTCCTAAGTGGGGTGGCAAATAGTCCTCTGGTTCATGATTTCCAAGGTTTTCTTTAAGCTTTTCGCAGGACCTTTAAAACTAATAAAATAAATTTAAAAAAAACTGCTACTAAAGTATTAATGAGCATCAAACTGGGATCCAGGTCGGTTGCGGACTATGCTATCCAGTTCCGTACCTTGACTTCCCAGGTAGTCTGGACAAATAGCGAACTTGGTTCAACATTTATGGAGGGTTTATCAGATACTATATTGGATGAGGTAGCTGCCAGAGAACTCACTGTAAAATTAGAAGATCTTTTTGATCTACATAATGGAATAAGCGAGAGACCATATGCTAGAAATGGACACCTTGCTATCTGTTATGCCCAAAGTTGACAGTCCTGAGATATAAATTAGAGGTTACTGAAGCAGCAAAGTTATGTAGGAGGAGGGAAGGACTCTGCCTTTACTGTGGTAAAAAGGCCATATGCGAAGAGTCAAGATATCATCCACCCCTTGGACATCACCCCCTTTCCGCATTGCAAAGTTTTCCACAGGATGAAAAGTAATTTGTTTTGGAAACCCAAGTTTTACGGTTTCACAGCATCCGCTGCGTAGTTTCACCCTTTGATGTGGCTGCCAGTGCTGTTGGTGGACCCAGATCTGTCCAGGCCCATGAAATAGATCTTTTATATCTCTTTAAAGTGTGTGTGTGTGTGTGTGTGTGTGTGTGTGTGTGTATATATCTATATCTATCTATCTATCTATCTATCGTTGGATACCGCCCGTGAAGAAATCCCTCTCTATGTATAATATTTCTTCCATATTCATTCGGTAGATATAACTACCGAACAGAGACCAACCCCCCCCCGGCTCGTTAAACTTCAAAGAATGCTCAATTGAACCCTCTATCTGTGCGGCCAGCGTTCGTACTATCGTACGTACTAACGTAGCTGATAAAACAGCGGCCATCTTTTTTCAGGCGAACAAAGGCAGCGGGACTTGGTCGTCAAGTGTCTGGAACTAAAATCGGACACTCCACGTCCCGAACACCTGGTCTCAAAAAGCGAACGCTGGATCTCTATTTCCCAAATAGCTAGAAAAGCGCTATTCGGTACTTTTGTGCATTCGAATGAGGGGAACAATCGCCGCTAAGAGCCAGGGGAATCCATTCATGGAATTATTAGATTTTTACCCCTTTACTGAATAGACCGGCAAAACCACCCAAACTCCTGGAACTATTTTGGGCAGCCAGCTCGCGGTTAGCCGGTCACAAAGGACTTCCACACTTTTTGAGAACCCCTGAACCGATCTGGGTGAAATTTGAATATGTTGGTCACCCAGATCGGGGCTATGAGGGGACATATTATTTGTGGGGGTACCCCATGTATACCAAACAGAGACCACCCCCCTGGCTCGTTAAACTTCAAAGAATGCTCAATTGAACCCTCTATCTGTGCGGCCATGTATAAAGGGGTGTTCTGAATATTGGGGAAAATTGTGATTTTTCTGCCTGGAGATAATCAAGTTATTACTTTATCAGACTTGATTATCTCCAGGACTAGGGGAGGGAATTGTATGTTTGTGCTGGGTGTGTTTTACTGTTTTCTGTAACTGATTGGTTATACTGTGTCCCTCCCTGTAGGATGTCCCCTTGCATGGAGACTTGCATAAAAGCCTGTGTGTGGTCATTAAAAGCCAGTTCTGTTGTACCCTTTGTAGCGGAGAGCTGGTATTACACAGCCTATCTCCACTTTATATCCCAGGGAGGTTCAGGAATAAGCAATTATAAATCCATAGGGTAAAGTATCCAGCAGGCAAAATAACACAGCAGTATCCCAACAGCAATCCCAGTAACTGGACGACACACAGTATCAGGAGCAGAACTAAAGATTTATTCAGATTTCCATTAATTTGTACAGTAGCCAATCCTACTCTGGTAACCTCCCACACATCTCCTCCCCTCAGCCTGCATCATAATCTCCTTATCCAGGACACCAATTCCCCCGGTTTCTGGATGTACCCCTAAACTTAGGGGTACCACTTTAAATTATACATCCCCCTGGTAGCCCTGATCTGGGTGAACAACATATCCAAAAATCACCCAGATCAGACCAGGGGTTCGGGAAATTTATGGAGGGAATAAAATGACCGACCGCACGGGAGAGAACAGCCGAATGGGGTTCCATGCGATGGGGCCCTGGGTCGTTCCTGGAGTCAGGGAATAAACTATACGAAAGCCGTTCGTTAGTTTGGAACCGAACGGACCGGGCTTGTGGAGGTCTCAGCGGTGTTCGCCTAGTCGAGTGCCCAATTTGAGTTCCAGACACTCGACGGCAAAACACCGCTGTTCGGGAGTTTTAAAATGGCCGCCGCCACGTGTTCGTTTCCCGAATGGCGGCCACCCCTGAGAACAAAGGACGGCTACTTAACTTGTCAATTACCCGTTCGCAACAATGTTGCAACAGGTAATTGAAGGCACACTTCACACAGGGGAGGTCTGACTGTTCGGTAGTTTCATTCGAACAAACTAAGGGAATGAAACTACCTAACATTCAGACGAATACAATACATTAAATACATAGAACTTTGCTGTTTTCACACGAATGCATTCAAATACATGAAATTCTCAGGACAGCCCAGTGCCATCCGCTACACCCTTCTTCTTGACTTCGGCTGATGTTTAGGGATTCGTATGCTTTATCAAGGGAATTATCTTATAAAGCTATTTGTATTCGAATGGATTTTGTCTATTTCATCTACCGAACGGAGAGCTATACGCACTGATGCTCTGGCGGTTCGGGAGGAAACTACCGAATGAGTAGTTGAATATACTAGGTTTCCTTACACCGTCCTCTCCCTTTACGTACGTAATTTGAATCTTCAGCGCTGTTCACCTTGTTTTGTTTTCTGTGTCGATCTGTTTTTCACAAGGGTGAGGGAACTCCTTGTTGGTGAACTGCAGCTACTTTCAGATAAAGAACGCTTATTTTTTGTTTTGTTATAATCATATGCGAAGAGTGTCCTGAAAACTCCCACACCTAAGACCACTTGATGGGCCAGCCTTGGGTGTGACGTCAGAGTCCCCTTACGTGCCTCTAAATAGATTACTTCTCCCTATTTTGCCGATATAGGGAGAGCAAAAACCTTGGTCTACTGAGAATTTAATTTATTCCACCCTTGTTAGAAGAACCCATATTCCCTTAAGGGAGGGAGAAAGAAACACCCTTGGCTGTTATAGGAGGGTACAGACTCATGATTGCCCCCTGGCTGTTACAGTCTCAGGATTGCCCCCATCCTGTTATAGGAGGGTACAGACTCAGGATTGCCCCCTGGCTGTTATAGGAGGGTACAGACTCAGGATTGCCCCCTGGCTGCTATAGGAGGGTACAGTCTCAGGATTGCCCCCATCCTGTTATAGGAGGGTACAGACTCAGGATTGCCCCCTGGCTGTTATAGGAGGGTACAGTCTCAGGATTGCCCCCATCCTGTTATAGGAGGGTACAGTCTCAGGATTGCCCCCATCGCTGTTATAGGTGGGTACAGTCTCAGGATTGCCCCTTGGCTGTTATAGGAGGGTACAGTCTCAGGATTTCCCCTTGGCTGTTATAGGAGGGTACCGTCTCAGGATTGCCCCCTGGCTGTTATAGGAGGGTACAGACTCAGGATTGTCCCAGGAGGGTACAGACTCAGGATTGCCCCCATCCTGTTATAGGAGGGTACAGACTCAGGATTGCCCCCTGGCTGTTATAGGAGGGTACAGACTCAGGATTGCCCCCTGGCTGTTAAAGAGAAGGTACAGTCTCAGGATCACCCCCTGGCTGTTATAGGAGGGTACTGGCTGAGGATTGCCCCCATCCTGTTATGGGAGGGTACTGACTCAGGATTGCCCTAAGACTGTGATAGGAGGGTACAGACTCAGGATTACCCTCTGGCTGTTATAGGAGGGTACAGTCTCAGGATTGCCCCCTGGTTGTTATAGGAGGGTACAGACACAGGATTGCCCCCTGGCTGTTATAGGAGGGTACAGTCTCAGGATTGCCCCTTGGCTGTTATAGGAGGGTACAGACACAGGATTGCCCCCTGGCTGTTATAGGAGGGTACAGACTCAGGATTGCCCCCATCCTGTTATAGGAGGGTACAGACTCAGGATTGCCCCCTGGCTGTTATAGGAGGGTACAGACTCAGGATGCCCCCAGGCTGTTATAGGAGGGTACAGTCTCAGGATTGCCCCCTGGCTGTTATAGGAGGTACCGTACAGTCTCAAGATTGCCCCCAGGCTGTTATAGGAGGGTACAGGCTCAGGATTGCCCCCAGGCTGTTATAGGAGGTACCGTACAGTCTCAGGATTGCCCCCTGGCTGTTATAGGAGGTACCGTACAGTCTCAGTATTGCCCCCTGGCTGTTATAGGAGGGTACAGACTCAGGATTGCCCCCAGGCTGTTATAGGAGGGTACAGTCTCAGGATTGCTCCCTGGCTGTTATAGGAGGGTACAGTCTCAGGATTGCCCCCTGGCTGTTATAGGAGGGTACAGTCTCAGGATTGCCCCCATCCTGTTATAGGAGGGTACAGACTCAGGATTGTCCCAGGAGGGTACAGACTCAGGATTGCCCCCATCCTGTTATAGGAGGGTACTGACTCAGGATTGCCCTCTGGCTGTTATAGGAGGTACCGTACAGGCTTAGGATTGCCTCCTGGCTGTTATAGGAGGGTACTGACTCAGGATTGTCCTCAGGCTGTTATAGGAGGGTACAGACTCAGGATTGCCCCCTGGCTGTTATAGGAGGGTACAGACTCGGGATTGCCCCCTGGCTGTTATAGGAGGGTACAGACTCAGGATTGCCCCCTGGCTGTTATAGGAGGGTACAGACTCAGGATTGACCCCTGGCTGTTATAGGAGGGTACAGACTCAGGATTGCCCCCTGGCTGTTATAGGAGGGTACAGACTCGGGATTGCCCCCTGGCTGTTATAGGAGGTACCGTACAAGCTCAGGATTGGGCTGGGTGAGGTGTAGTAGACAGGTGACATAACTTGGTTAATGAGCACAGAGTGGAGTGAAAGGTTACACAGTCCATGCGGGATTAGTTACTGAGTGAGCCGAGCAATGGCCAGTCCTGCATCGTTCTGAGAGAACAGAGATCAGACAGGTGAGAGAGAGAGAGAGAGAGAGACTCTTCTAACCAGAGATGCCTTTCATAGAGATAGTTGAGTGTTGGTGAAGGAGTTAATTCATTGTTTAGACTTAAAGCTTCACCTGTTCCTGTGTGTAGCGCTGTGACAGTTCTTTGGGGAGCTCTGCCCTTTACTATGTGAGGTTTGGGGAGCTCTGCATGTTCCCGTGTGAGGTTTGGGGAGCTCTGCATGTTTCTGTTTGGGGAGCTCAGCACGTTTCTGTTTGGGGAGCTCAGCACGTTTCTGTTTGGGGAGCTCAGCACGTTTCTGTTTGGGGAGCTCAGCACGTTTCTGTTTGAGGAGCTCAGCACGTTTCTGTTTGAGGAGCTCAGCACGTTTCTGTTTGGGGAGCTCAGCACGTTTCTGTTTGGGGAGCTCAGCACGTTTCTGTTTGAGGAGCTCAGCACGTTTCTGTTTGGGGAGCTCAGCAGGTTTCTGTCTTGGGAGCTCAGCACGTTTCTGTTTGGGGAGCTCAGCACGTTTCTGTTTGGGGAGCTCAGCACGTTTCTGTGAGAGGTTTGGGAACCCATGTTTAAAGGAACGAACACCCTACTAAAATGTTTCTAAACTATTTAGTAAATCTACCTGTTGTGGACAAAAATATTAACCCAATCCATGTTGGTAAAATGCCTATTTACTCAGTATAACTACAATCAGCATTATTCAACTTTATATGTGATTTACCTAAAATGGCCGCTAGGGAGTTTCCCTTTGACATCGACTAACACCCTCACTAACAAGATGGCGCTAGAATCTGGGGGAGACCTCCAAGTTACCAGTGACATCACACTCGGTAGGAAGAGCACTAAATGAAGCACTTAACACCTAACCAATAATTGATGTATTATTCCATGTTATCTCTGACAATGCTTATGATGTAATTTTGCTTTCTAAGGGACATGCCGTCCCCCCAGAATAAACATTCCTCAAGTTTTTCATTAACCCGAAACCTGTGTCTGGTGTGAATTACTTTAGGAGCGTGCACGCACTACTTCTTTAATTTGGCCTGAGGCAGATACGCAAGATAATCAATTTATTATTCCACATCACTACCCCTATAGAAAACATGCATGTATTTTTACAGGCTAGACTTGCATCTCTATACATGAGGCTTAATCGTAGCTTTACTATGAGTAAATTAGTCAAAACATGGAGACTTCTAGGTAAATAAAAACTGGTAGAAAACATGTCAAGCAAACGAAAGGCGAGAAAAAACCCTAAACCGTTATCACTACCTTGTTCCTGCATACGCAAGGATGTATATAATTAGAATATTAATGAAAGCAAAACAGATCTATCAAGTGGAAAGAAAACTAGGGCACAATGGCGTTGACTAATAGTGTGGGGAGATTAAACGCTCAAATGGTAGGCGCATGCAATACATGGATTCACTGGTCAGTGACCAATAGGATTGGGAACCACTGGGAGTATGGTGAAAGGTAGCCACGAGTATTGCTAAACCAAGGTAAGGCACCCCTTCTGCCCCAGGATGATATAGAGGCTGAAATCTCTGGGCCACGGACCTTGTAGCTCTCCTAGTGCATACAGGGAGTAGCAGGAAAAGCCAGTCTTGTGTCCATTATTCTCCTGGTGCTGGTATTCAGTCCAGGTAGGCCAACGGTGGAGGTGACAATATGCAACAAAGAAAGCACAAACTAGTGGTCTCTGTATTTGCAAAAGTGAAATAAATGTTGATTTTGTACTCACAATTTATTGAGCAGCCAGATCTGCTCAAAATATAAAATTTTGGTGCTATTATCCCTACTGATGATAGAATTCTTCTTAAAGAATTAAAATACAAAATTAATAAAAGTACCTAAAAAGTATATGGCCATACAGTGTTGGTATAAGCCAAATATACTTTATTAGCCATAAACGCAATTAAAAAAGATGTGGACCATAAAATCAACTGATCTCCAATGGTGGGAATTACACCAACAGTTGTACGATACATTGAGCTCCCTCCTTGTGAGTGCATTTCTTATTTATTACATTCCTCACATGGACTTACAGCATCACACTATTGTTTCCCATTTTTTTCTTTTGAGTACCATTCCATTGTCACAGTGGTCACCGTTGGATGCCATTCACTAACTGGACTCATCTGACTCAATGCTATTTACACTAGAGCTGGTTTGAAGCTCTGCAAAATGTGAGAGGGCATACACAAAGGGCATGTGACTTGTGTGTCCCTCGAATAAATCTGCACTATGGTCTTTTTATTGTTTTTTTGTATGTACCGGTAGATCAAAGCACATACTTAATTGGAAACAAGATCTCTGGTTAGAGAAAGTTTCTGGACAATATGATGTTGGGCTTTTTTTTTTTTTTTCTTAATACTTGTTTGTGGTTTGGCACAACCTGTATTTTTCTTTAAGTGCTTTATTTTGTCTCTAGTGTTCCTTTAAGCCACCTTTTGTTTGATGCTAATGCTGTCTCTTTTTTTTTTTTTTTCTTAGGAACCGTGATGTCCCGAAATGATACATGGAGCACAATCCTTCTTCTTTCTTGTTTTTTACAGGCCGGCCTGGTCTTTGGTACTCTTCGCTCCTTTGGAGTTTTTTTTCCTGAACTTGTGATCTACTTTGATTCTGCCTCCAGCAGCGTGTCCTGGGTGACTTCATGTGGGGTTGCGGTGCAACAGCTAATGAGTGAGTTTAGTGACCGGATTGAGGTGCTTAATGTCACTAATTTAAAAAGGAAAATGAGGGTGTAGAGGTGTTTAGAGAGGAGACTTGGACAAGTAAAGGGTCTCAGTAGCTTTAAAGCAGTTCAGGAACTTTGTAGAGGTTTGGTGGTTCAACTAATGAGTGGAGATTTGCTATGGCAGTTGAGTGGGGAGGGGAGGAAAGTTGGCACTTTTAGTTGAAGAGATTGAGTCTCTGACAGTTGAGGGATTTAGAAAGAGAAGGAGGCTCTGGCAGTCCAGTGGCTTAGGAAGACAGGAGGTTTTGGCAGGTGAGAGCTTTTGGAAGATAAGGAGGTTCTGGCATTTGGGGGATATAGAAAGAGAAGGTGGCCCTGGCTGTTGGGGAATATGTAAAGAGAAGGTGGCCCTGGCAATTGGGGAATATATAAAGAGAAGGTGGCCCTGGCAGTTGGGGGATATAGAAAGAGAAGGAGGCTCTGGCAGTTGGGGGATATAGAAAGAGAAGGAGGCTCTGGCAGTTGGGGGACATAGAAAGCGAAGGAGGCTCTGGCAGTTGGGGGACATAGAAAGCGAAGGAGGCTCTGGCAGTTTTGAAGGAGGCAAGATGTTCTGGCAGTTGGGGGATGAAGGAGGTTCTGGCAGTTGGGGGATGAAGGAGGTTCTGGCAGTTGGGGGATGAAGGAGGTTCTGGCAGTTGGGGGATGAAGGAGGTTTTTGGCAGTTGGGGGATGAAGGAGGTTCTGGCAGTTGGGGATGAAGGAGGTTCTGGCAGTTGGGGGATGAAGGAGGTTTTGGCAGTTGGGGGATGAAGGAGGTTTTGGCAGTTGGGGATGAAGGAGGTTCTGGCAGTTGGGGGATGAAGGAGGTTTTGGCGGGATGAAGGAGGTTTGGCAGTTGGGGGATGAAGGAGGTTTGGCAGTTGGGGATGAAGGAGGTTCTGGCGGTTGGGGGATGAAGGAGGTTCTGGCAGTTGGGGATGAAGGAGGGTTGTTGGGATGAAGGAGGTTTTGGCAGTTGGGGATGAAGGAGGTTTTGGCTTTGGCAGTTGGGGGATGAAGGAGGTTCTGGCAGTTGGGGGATGAAGGAGGTTTCTGGCAGTTGGGGGATGAAGGAGGTTCTGGCAGTTGGGGATTTAGAAAGAGAAGGAGACTCTGGCAGTTGAAGTGAAGATGGTGAAGGTGTAAATGGTTAAACATTAAAACATATTCTGTTATCTAAGGATGATTTAAAAAAAAAAAAGGGTCAAAGTCTTAATTTTTTCAAATAAAATGGTCTCGCCTCTCATACCCTGCACATGACGTTGCGTGGTGTTATGAGAGGGGGAGGAGGCATGTGCTGGAGTAGGAAAGGCTGGACACTAATAGTTTGTAAACTAGTAACTGGGTAGATTTAACCCCTTAAGTACACAACTTCTGGAATAAAAGGGAGTCATGACGGAATATTTCCATCATGTGTCCTTAAGGGGTTAAAGACTGACATAAATCACGGGGAAGCCTTTCTAAAGAGCTCGTAATCATTGACAGTCTCAACTCATAGGCTGTAAAACGAACGCTGGATCCAGTGATAATGGCAACTGTGCTGTCATAGTCCCCCATTACCAGCCATCTCTGTCCGTGCAGTGTCACAATCTAAATGCACTCTGTCATAGTCACCCATTACCAGCACTCTCTGTTCGTGATGTGTCACACTCTAAACGCACGCTGTCATACTCGCCCAGTACCAGCCATCTCTGTCCATGCAGTGTCACACTCTAAATGCACTCTGTCATACTCGCCCAGTACCAGCCATCTCTGTCCGTGCAGTGTCACAATCTAAATGCACTCTGTCATACTCGCCCATTACCAGCCATCTCTGTCCGTGCTATGTCACACTCTAAATGCACTCTGTCATAGTCACCCATTACCAGCACTCTGTCCGTGCTACGTCCCACTCTAAATGCACTCTGTCATACTCGCCCATTACCAGCCATCTCTGTCCGTGCTATGTCACACTCTAAATGCACTCTGTCATAGTCACCCATTACCAGCACTCTGTCCGTGCTACGTCCCACTCTAAATGCACTCTGTCATACTCGCCCATTACCAGCCATCTCTGTCCGTGCTATGTCACACTCTAAATGCACTCTGTCATAGTCACCCATTACCAGCACTCTGTCCGTGCTACGTCCCACTCTAAATGCACTCTGTCATACTCGCCCATTACCAGCCATCTCTGTCCGTGCTATGTCACACTCTAAATGCACTCTGTCATAGTCACCCATTACCAGCACTCTGTCCGTGCTACGTCCCACTCTAAATGCACTCTGTCATACTCGCCCATTACCAGCCATCTCTGTCCGTGCTATGTCACACTCTAAATGCACTCTGTCATAGTCACCCATTACCAGCACTCTGCCCGTGCTACGTCCCACTCTAAATGCACTTTGTCATACTCACCCATTACCAGCACTCTCTGTCCATGCTACGTCAGTCTAAATGCACTCTATCATAGTCACCCATTACCAGTACTCTCTGTCCGTGCAACGTCCCACTCTAAAAGCACTCTGTCATACCCATTACCAGCACTTTCTGTCCGTGCTGTGTCACACTCTAAATGCACTCTATCATAGTCGCCCATTACCAGCACTCTCTGTCCGTGCTACGTCACAATCTAAATGCACTCTATCATAGTCGCCCATTACCAGCACTCTCTGTCCGTGCTACGTCACAATCTAAATGCACTCTGTCATAGTCACTCATTACCAGCACTCTCTGTCCGTGCTACGTCACAATCTAAATGCATTCTATCATAGTCGCCCATTACCAGCACTCTCTGTCCGTGCTAGGTCAGTCTAAATGCACTCTATCATAGTCACCCATTACCAGTACTCTCTGTCCGTGCAACGTCACACTCTAAATGCACTCTGTCATAGTCACAAATTACCCGCACTCTCTGTCCGTGCTGTCAGTCACCCATTACCCGCACTATCTGTCTGTGCTACGTCACACTCTAAATGCACTCTGTCATAGTCACCCATTACCAGCACTCTCTGTCCGTGCTGTGTCACACTCTAAATGACCTCTGTGACACAGCACGGACAGAGAGTGCTGGTAATGGGTGACTATGACAGAGTGCATTTAGAGTGTGACACTGCAGGGACAGAGTGCTGGTAATGGGTGACTGTATGGGAATAATGTTTACATGGTGATCAGAGAGCACTATGGGAATAATATTACGACCTGATTGGTGGGGGGCAGTATAGAAATAATGTTTATGTGATGATCGGCGGGGGGCAGTATGGGAATAATGTTTATGTGATGATCGGCGGGGGGCAGTATGGGAATAATGTTTATGTGATGATCGGGTGGGCAGTATAGAAATGATGATCGGCGGGGGGCAGTATGGGAATAATGTTTATGTGATGATCGGCGGGGGGCAGTATGGGAATAATGTTTATGTGATGATGATGGGGTGAACGTATGAAATAATGTTTATGCATTTGAGGGTGGGCAGTATAGAAATAATGTTTATGCGGTGATGCGTGAGGGCGGTAATACAGAATAATATTTGTGATGATACGTGGGGGGACAGTATGGGAATAAAAATATATTTATGTGATGATGAGGTGGGCGGTATTAATGTTATGTGATGATGGGGTGGGCGAGTATGAGAATAATGTTTACAAGCATTGGGGTGGGCAATTATGAGAATATGTTTAACTAACTGAGTATTGTTGAGGTGGGCAGTATGGGAATAATGTTTATGAAGTGATGCGGCGTGTGAGAATATGTTTATGTGGATGATCATGATGAGGGGGCAGTATGGGAATAATGTTTATGTGATGATCGGTGGGCAGTATGAGAATAATGTTTATGTGATGATCGGTGGGGGGCAGTATAGAAATAATGTTTATGTGATGATCGGTGGGGGGCAGTATGGGAATAATGTTTATGTGATGATCAGTATGAGAATAATGTTTATGTGGTCGGGGTGGGCAGTATGAGAATAATGTTTATGTGATGATCGGGGTGGGTAGTATAGAAATAATGTTTATGTGATGATCGGGGTGGGTAGTATAGAAATAATGTTTATGTGATGATCGGCGGGGGCAGTATAGAAATAATGTTTATGTGATGATCGGCAGGGGGCAGTATAGAAATAATGTTTATGTGATGATCGGGGTGGGCAGTATAGAAATAATGTTTATGTGATGATCGGGGTTGGCAGTATGGGAATAATGTTTATGTGATGATCGGCGGGGGACAGTATCGAAATTTTGTTTTGACTTTGTTCCCCCCTTTTCCAGGAATAATGTTTACGAGATGATCACTGTAGCGGAATGGACATGTGCAGGTTACTCTTATTTCCTTATACATGGCTGTCCGTATCTTCCACCCTGTTGTTTAGTGTGTTTTGCCAGTTATTTCATGTGGTGGTTCTTTGGCTGTTCGGGAGACTTCATATGAACAGAATCCATTCATCTCCCAAACAAGAACCACCCCTGTACCCTATTAGAACATTAACACCAACCACTTAAGTGCGAAACTGCAAGGGAAACCATTAATAAATGCTCTCCTGGGTGGCCACTGTGACGGACTGCCTGGCACCCCAACTGGCACCCAGCCAATCACTGCTTCCTAGTAGCCTGGAGTACTAAAAGCACCGCACCTGACACCATAAGCACCTTAGCCGCTGCAGCTTGGCTGGGGTCTCGCTGTCCTCCACCCACCCTGGACCTAAGACAAGGTTCCAGCTTTCAGTGGGTGGACCTCTCCTTCTTCAGAGAATCTAGCAGGTATAGCTGTGTAGCTCGTTCAAGAGCTAGTCATTATAGCCAGTATAGCAGTCCGAAGCAGTGTTCCCTACAATCACGAGACAATGCTGCGTGGGACCACACTTGGCTTTTTATGTCAAGGACCTGATGGAAGACTGAATTACAAAGTCACAGTGACAACAGTGTAATAATACATGACACTCCCATACATAAACCGATAATCCCTCCTCTGGGTTTGGGAGATAATTGGATCAGGAACCCAGCTAAGATAATGTGCAGAACCCTTAAACTCCCAGGCCTCTGGTAGAGGACCCGAGCAGGAGGAATAAACATACCACCCAGGAGGGGGGAGAAAAACTATTTATTCTGCATCCTGTATAAACTATGCCACCTATAAAACCCCCAAAACATGATTATTGGGAGAGCTGGGGGACAAGAGGGGCAGTATGGGAATAATGTTTACGAGATGATCCTGTCCCTCCAGACTGTGTTTTGACTTCTCCACCCCTTCTCAGAAATAATGTTTATGTGATGATCTTGTGCAATATGGGAATCATTTTACGTGATGATCAGGGTGGGCAGTATAGGAATGTTAACGTGACAAGCCTTTCCCTTCAGACTGTGTTTTGACTTTGTCCTCCCATTTCCCAGTTCCATAACCGCTGTGGTCTCTTTCTGTTCACAGGTCCCCTGGGCTGTGCACTCTCTTCCCGGTTTGGTTTTCAACCTGTTATTATATTAGGGGGCCTTCTCGCTTCTCTGGGGATGTTTTGTGCCTCCTTCGCCAAGAGCCTATACCAGCTTTATCTGTGCATCGGGGTAATGTCTGGTAAGTAACCGAATATTACTACTTACTGACTAAGGTAGCAGGCCAGTAAAAGAAATAAAATAAAATGGGCATTAACACCATCTTTAGTTAATTTAGAGATATAAGGCTTTATTAATTGCATTCATAGAATACAAGCTAGCAGTTAATAACAAAGAGAGGAATACCCAAATTAAACAATCCAGCACCTGTTTCCCTCAATAGGATATCTGATCATGAAAAAAACGAACTGAAACACTGCGCTAAAATAAAGAAATAAAATCCATGTCCTCCTCTCACTCACCCAGAGAGTTCACATAATACATTAAACACAAGCCATCCGCAATCCTTTCTGGCCCAGGTGCTGTCTGTGTTCTGTGAGGTCCGCACTTTGCAATGGACGCCCAGATAGAAAATAACTCTTGACCAGTTAAAGCAGCCAAGTGCGTTTTTCTCCTATTCCAGACTATTATCAGTGGCGTACCAGGGTGGTCTCTGACAGGTACATTTTAATGTACTTCTATCAGAGATATTCATTAATGTGAGAATTCATAGTGAATTTCAAATTTAAGTACAGAGTATCTGAACTTAAAGTATAGCTGAGAATTTTTTTATCTTTTTTTTTTTTTTAAATTCATTTTGATTTCTCACTTTAGTGAATAACCCTGCATAAATATTAATTAAAATGATCTTTAATTGACGCACTACACTAGTATACATTTTATTTACAGGGACACTATCGTGACCAAAACAATTTTATCCTAAATAAGCACAATTGCGGACAAAACCCAAAACGCTGTTAGATTTGTTGTACTTAGGGAGCTGTGATCTGGTTCCATCAAGGCGGTCAATGTACTGTAATGCCGACATGTTGACCATTCTCAGCCAGACGCAATAGTTTGAAAGGCGCTGGCTAGGGCTTGTGAAAGAAAATGCCATCAGTACTCGACCTTGATGAGGAAAGCAGCTTCTCCTATTGTCCAAGGGTCATCCGTCGATGTAGACGCTCAAGCAGTTCTCCAATCCCCATGATGCGCGTCCGAGTTCACTATAAAGATTCGGACAGGGCCAAATGGATCCTTTCCATTTCCGCTTGATCTACGAAGTGAATGGTCTACCACACGGGCTAGTGTACGGAGGGGCTCTTGGCCACACCCTAGATGTCTCTGGTAATCGAAGCGGATTGAGGACACCTGTGACTGTGGTAGACAAACAAACTCCTAAGGATGCGTCTATCCAGAATCCCAAGAACCTCACCAGTGGGGCGAGGTGAGGTTTGATTTCCTTGGTAGGCTGCGAAACCTATGAACAAGAGGAGTGTAAATAGAAGTTGGAATCTTTGTCCGAAGATGTCATCGTGAAAGAGCGATAAGAAGTCCGGATCCATGAGGTAATGGGAGCCTTTCTAACCGAAGATGAGTCGTCACTGGTGGTAGCTGCTTAGTCGAACACAAGGGTCGAATTTGGGCGAAAGGGTAGACAGGCGGGCCTGGTGTGGCCGGTCATTCCACCTGGAGTGTGGCAACGTTGGTAAATGAAACCAGCCCATACAGATTTCGGTGGTTTACGGCTTGAAGTTCATCCGCCTTCTTCCGAAACTCTGAGGTCATTGTGATCTAATCGGGCAGTGATGGTCTGGGGTACCCCACTCATCATCCTTCATGCACCGCCTGGTTTTGTGATCTAAGAGTCCCCTAATGGCCTGAGTTGCTGGAGCGGAGAGTGTTATCCCTATCGAATCCACACAGCTGTCATTGTCGGTACCTGAATTAGGTGGGTGAGCGGAAGATAAAATTCAGGACGGCATCCGTAAGCGATT